>JAQGBZ010000434.1:0-48176 GCA_034687125.1 Neelides folsomi
ACTTTCATGATTTCATGGACTTATGGGAGTTTTGGTTTACCTTGCATAAAAACAGAATTTGGCGAAGGTTAAGTTTAGTAAAAATGATCTCATTTGAGGGAAAGATCTTTCATCCCAATTGACACTCGTTCTCGTGTGAAGACCAGGAGAGGAATATTTGGGGGGAGTTGTGGGGGATTTGAAGGATTCGCCTTTGGCAAAACGAACCTCCTTCCCTCATTCCACGTCAGCCGGTGGTTTCGTGTCATACAAAGATCTTCAACATTGGCCCTCCTATGTCCTAATACAACTTTCCAATATATGAAGATCTTCAACTTGTATTCTTCTAGATCTACCCAAAGGTGAAGCTTTGAAACCAGACGATTGGGGTGTTTTGTGAAATTCACGTCATCCTATAAAAAACTGGTTCTCAGCCCCCGAGAGTCTTCAGTACGTCTTCAGACTCTTTCTGGTCCCACTTACACACATTGGATATTTAACTTTGATTAACTCCGCTCTCAAAAACTCCTTTTGGGTTAATTTCCTTCTCACGGGATAATTAGGACAAATATTTTACAATTCCCCCTTTGATCTTTCAATCTTGGGAGGAATTTTAGAAAATCTGCCGCTCGTTGGTGTTAAAGGAGTTAAATCGAGCCGGGAGGATTTCGCTCTTTTCAATTTCCTCGTTTTCTTTCCATTTAATTATTCTTGAGTTAATTTGGATCTTGAGTGCCTTTAATTTCTTAATCAACCTTCGACTCAGCGACTTCACTCCGACTTTTCAGATCGCAACGACAACGTGCAAAGGTAAAGGATCATTTTAACCTTAATTTTATTACTATGATTAAAATTCTGAGCTTGCTCCATGGCCATCTATTTTTTGAGTTAAAAATATAAAAATTGGCAAAAAATAATATTTATCAGTTTTTTCTTTGATCTCCTTATTGAACAGTTATTATTATTTTATTCTTCCTTACATTTAGGAAATATTTTAATAATGTATTTAATGATTAAGGTGATTAGTATTCATTTTTATAGCCTTTAGTTTTTGTTATAATAATTATATTTAAACCCACATTAGATATGAAAATGAAAAATAATATTAGATATACAGACATACATTTACAAATTACAAATAGAACAGATGAGATTGTGAACACGTTTATGACTTCACATTGCATGATTGATGTGTGTGGATTTATTATAATTTATTGTTAGAAGCATTGATAAATATTTTGTGAGTTGAATGCATTAAATAAAGTTAATTTAATATGAATCCTTGCGAAGGAGTTCCGTTTATGATAGGAGAAGCGAAAGTGAGATTTCTAATAAGAAGTTTGCTCGTTTCTCTCTTCGGTCTCTCGCTCGTGTTAAACGAAGTTCCTTATTCCCCTTCATGCACACCAATCTTCCCCTCAACCCCATTAACTTCCTCCATTATCCTCACAATAATCGCTTTTTACAATCAAATCCGCATTTTTGACTCCAAAGTTCATTTTGGCATCTTCCGCCTTTTACAAAATGAACTTATGCGATATCTGTGCCCTTTATGTCCTTAATAGCTAGTTATTACAATTACAATTGCCACAATCAGCCTCAGACCTTTATCTTTAACAGAGCCGAATGAAAAGTGCAGCAACTTTGCACTGGACTTGTTACTTCACTAATTCACTTACATTTAGCGGCTTTGCGTATCAACACTTTGATTCCCAACACACACCTGTTGCATTCTGAATTTTCTGAGTCATTCGCAAAATTATATTTGCCATTTTCGTGTAAAGAAAATTTGTTGCAGTTTCTTCTTAAAGTAATTTTAATATAAAAATTAATGTGATTTACAATATTACAATAATACTCTATTATTGTAATTATTTTCTAACTTATATCAAATTACAGTGATAGTATAATCAAAAGGTTAAAACAATATAATTTATTTTAAAAATAGTTTTTGATATTATCTTAATTTTGTGATTGTTAAAGAGTTTAATTTTCTATAAAATACCATTATTGTGTTTTCACGCTCGGGTAGAAATAATTGCCGAGCAGCCTAACATGATATTTGTTGCGGTTGGTGTTTTCTTAATCAATGCATTTTTCTCACGGTTCAACCCTGAAAATGACTCGAATCATTATTTACAAATCCACAAACATAAATTTATGTACATGTTTGATATTTATTATATATTTAAATTCATTACATAAGCTTTAAGTGCAAGGAAGTTTTAGTTTTCAATAGTTGCTCATTTTGATAAAATTGATATCTCCAATTTCAAAAATATACAATATCATATAAAATAATACAGTATTAGTAGATGATGGACACGTTCTTCTTTTAAGTATAGATGCAATTTTCACAAGCCAATTATACGATTAAGTAATTATAAGTTATTTATTTTTATTAAGCAATTAAATTCGTTTAACACTCTGTATTAAAACTTTAATAACTCGTATTGACCATGTTAACCATAGTGGAGATTTAAACTCTTCATTATCTAATCCAACAATTTACAATTAAATCCCTAGAGAGTTCATTTTAGCATTATTTTAGCCATGATGATATCTTAATTGGTTCTCACAGCTCTCATATATTCAATAATTGAATTATACAAGTATCTACTATGTATCTGTCTGTATCAACATTTTTAACATGACTGGGTTTTAATTTTTTCAATAATAGTGGTTTTTGTTCCAGAGTTGAAAAATGACTCCAGCCCCGACAAGTACGAAAACTCTCACAGAAGCGAGAGAAATGTTTGAAGTGGGGAAAGGGCCCTTGAAGAAGAATGGGAAGATTCAAAGTACCAACGGTGTCGTAAAACCCGTGTCGGATGAAGATGAGCCGCTCCAAATGGTTTGGAGAAACGTCGGACTTTTCATTTATCTCCACGCGGCGGCTTTTTACGGCCTTTGGATGCTCCTTTCTGGACAAGTCATGTTCAAAACTTTCCTATGGGGTAATTAACTTTAATTAACCCATATATTAACTAACCTGTTTACTATTTTTATTAGATTTATCATATAAATAATTTATCATTATAATCTTTTATATTAAAGGTGTTTTCCATTTCTTATATAATATTTATACATTTTTCTAGTTATATCTTTATTAGTCAGGTTTTTATCGTTATTTGTGGTTAATTTATCGATTTAACTGTGGATTTATTCATTGGGGTTTTTTTAACAATTGTGGTTTGGATTTTCCAATTTTTTTTGTCATTTTAGGATTCTTGTTTTACTGCATGAGTGGATTTGGAATTACTGGTGGAGCTCATCGGTACTGGGCTCATAAATCATTCAAGGCTAAAACTCCACTTCGGTTGATTCTCGTAATTTGCCAGACAGTCGCATTTCAAGTGAGTTTAATAATTTAATAATAAAATGATTTATATTTCCTATCCAATAGATTAAAAACCCCGAATGTCTCTATTTAATATTTATGTCATTTATTTAATATTAAACTTGATTCATATTTCAGAATTCAATATGGGAATGGTGTCGGGATCATCGGGTTCATCACAAATTCACGGAAACTCATGCGGATCCTCACAATGCTCGGAGAGGATTTTTCTTCGCCCATATTGGATGGCTGATGTGCAAAAAACACGAAGCTGTGAAGGCAAAAGGGCAAACAATCGACATGTCGGATTTAGAAGCTGATCCTATTGTTGTTTTCCAGAAAAAGTATAAACAAAAGTTTTTTCATTTTAACTTGAACAAATACAAATATATTACTAACATATAAACAAACTTACTGACATACTGATACTGAAATCCAATCTAATACACACAACAAACTTTCATGACTTGCATTGTTTATTTATTATCTGAACTTTTTTTCCAGGTATTATGTTCCATTGGTTCTCACAGCCTGCTTCTTTATTCCAACTCTCGTCCCTTGGTACTTTTGGGGAGAGAAGTTTGCAATTTCTTGGTTCTTTGCAGCCCAGTTCCGTTACTGCATTACTCTCCATATGACTTGGCTTGTCAATTCAGCCGCCCACATGTGGGGACCGAGACCTTATGATAAGTATGTTTATTTTATATTTGTTTAATTTTATTACTAAATTATTACATATAATTTAAAGTTTCTTTTATGATGGATGTACTTAATGTTAATTCACAAATTAATTATTTTCAGAACTATTAATCCAGCCGAGAATGTCTACGTTGCATGGTTTGCATGGGGTGAAGGATGGCACAATTACCATCATGTTTTCCCATGGGACTACAAGACGGCTGAAATTGGACAATACCAATACAACTTCACTGCTGCGTTCATCGACTTTTTTGCAAAGGTCGGATGGGCTTATGATTTGAAATCTGTTCCAAAGAACATTGTGATGCAGAGGGTCGGAAGGACCGGAGATGGGACACATGAGAGTGGAAAGGGCGGAGGTCAAAATGCTTATAATTATCATCACAATGGCCCTTGGGGATGGGGAGACAAAGACATTCCAGATGAGGATTTCCAATTAACAGAGAATCTATATCCGATCAAAGAAGAATAAAATTAATATACTTGTACAAAGGTGTATTTACGATTACTATTAAATAAATATAAGAACTAAAATGTCAATTGGTGAAGAAATTGAAGAAATTGAGCATGTGGATAAAAACAATTTTGACTCTTCCTCTATAACTATTGTATAATTCAGCTGCATAAAGGATTTATTTAGCAATAAATCATTTTCTTATTTTTGGAAGAGAAATATTGAGTAGGGAAGAGAATTTAATATTTTTGTGAAACTTGAATTTACTAAAAGTATGGTGAAATTACTATTGAAGTATGGTGAAGATTATCATCAATGTATTTTGTAAGAAATCATCACAAAGCGTACCTAATCTCAAATTACTCAATTGAGCTATTTTTCAAAACTGTCCAATCGTTAAGTCGAAGTGATTAATATTTAAAAGGCTTAAAAATAAATATTCTAAATTTAATATGATAGATACGATTGTTGGTTGTAGTGTTGTCAGTTGTGTGTGTGTGTGTTATGTAAGATTATAATGATAGTTAATGTTAACTAATTTGGAATATTTGACAATCTGGTTGAAATTGTGAGCTTAAGTTTGGCATGGATTGAGAATGTGAGGATTTAAAATCTCTTTAATAATTAATCGGTATTGTTTGAGAGATCTGAAGCTGAATGGGAAAAGGCTAAAAAAATTATACTGATATTACCTGTTTGTATCAACTTTATCATACAATTTTGTTACATGTATGCAATCTGTAATGTTAAGCGTTAAAAAATTGCGAAAAAAAGTTTACAACTTTTGATTTTTGTATGGAAAGTTTTTGTATGAATTTATGTTGGATGTTTTGATGAGTTTTTGAATTTATTGATCTAATTGTTAATTGAACTTTATTAAGAAAAGAGTCATAAATATATGCATGGCATTTTAAAGTCTAATTGTCACAATAGGTGCTCATGCTCGCATCATCAATATCAATATATTACACAATGTTAAATACAAATATGTACTTATATCATGTATCGTACCATATTTAAATATGGAAACAATTTACTGAAGAAAAGTCTGTGAAAGCTCGGACAATCCCCTCAATGCTTTTTTACTTATTAATTAAAAATATTAATGTTAAAGTATTAAAGGTGACTTTTGCCGAAATCGCAAAATGATATATTTGCAACATTAAATAATCATGAATATTTAATATGGCTCTAACTTGAACTATGTATAATTTATATTAATAAATTTACCTCTAAATGTAAATTGCAACCTTAATGTTAATTTAGGCCGTGTGTTGACTTTTCCTCTTTATTTGCCGTTTGTTGTAATTATTAGTTATTCACATTATATTGTAATACATTATTTATTGAAATTGCAATGTTGAGAATAAATAAACTTTATATGATGTTTCACATGCTTTTAACTTTTTACCACAATTTGGATTTGGGTAAAGTTCACGTCATTTTCATTTGAATTTTACCATTAATAATACAAAAGCTTGCTAAAAGTTCTATAGGTATCTGGGCGTAAAAACTAAAATGAACGGAAGAGGAAAGCCACGGGCTCGAATTCCCTTTATGTAACATTTATTTATTTATGATTTTAAAGGATAACATTTATTTAGTCTTGATCATTACGAATTCTGGGAATTAATTCATTGTGGGAAAATGAATAATCAGATTCTTATTAAGTTTATTAAAACTAATTCATTTCATTAAAAATTGCCTATAATAATGTATATTTAATTAGTACTGTGTAGACAAATAACCCAATTAGTTAACTTTCAAACTTACTTTATTTCAAACTTTGTAATTTTATATTATTTTAAAATTAAAGAGAAATGAATTAATTCCAGATGAATTATTAATAAAAATTCATTATTATTAAATATTCATCTTATTTATCAGTTTTTTAGTCTTCACAGTGAAAATGATTGACTTTGATATGATGATTGTTCATGTGGGGGAGTTTGGAAAATATCAAAAGTTCCTTTTTGTGTTCCAAGGTATAAAAATCTTTCATTTACTTCTGATTAAATCCACATTGAACTTTATTGGCTATTTTTTGCAAAATGTTATTTAATGTTAATTTCTAATATATTTTTTAGCTCCTTTCTGCCTTTTCGTGACGTTTGTTTTATTTGGTAAAATACATTTTATATAACTTTCCATATATAAAATAATACAGATAAATTATACCTTTTGGGGAAAAAATCATGTCAATCAATCATGTATTTAATTTGAGTTTCCAGTCTTCAATTAAAATTATATGATAGTAACAAGGCTAAATTCATCAAATTGAAGCATTTATTCTGGAAACTCCTTGTATTAAATTATACTATGACATGATTCTTTCCCAAAAGGTTCCATATCTAAAAAATAAAAAGTACAGGAATTGACGATGGGATGATGAAGACATAATTTAATCAAACCTTGTTCATTACTTATTATAGGTCAATTGTTCATGACGAATTATCCACAAAACTATTGGTGCAGAGATTATGTTGATCTAAACTGTTACAATCTCACAGATATTCAAAGGTTGATTCTTAAGTTTATTCAATCTATCTCACAGTTAATGATATTCCATTTAATTAACATTATTATAAATTATGCATAAGTCAAATTAATTCAAAAATCTTAATATAGGCAAAATCTATCTTTCCCACTTCGCGAACCAGAAAGACGAGAATACAATTTCCATCAAAAGTACATTACCGAAAATGAAAATATTAACTGTTCCCTAATTGCAATTAATAGGAGGTAACTTGACTAACTACTATTATACTCATCACATAAATGTCACATCACATTAAACCTAATTACCTCTGTGTAACATTTATAGCCAACTTAATTATATTTTATAATGAAGTTCATTCATCTTTGTTTCAGAGCAATCGCTTCTTGTTCTAGCAATCTCACAACTCTTTGCAGTTGCACTTTCTCCATAACTCCAGAATGCGTTCATCTTACACCTCAAAACTCCATATCTCAAACTATTGTTAGAAGGAAAAGATACGGGAATTATTATAACAGGTGGAATAATCCTCAATTGTATCAAAGGCCACCAGCAACTACAACAACTACAACAACACCCAGTACAAGGACAAGGCCCACAACGACAACAACGGAGGACTATCAAGAAGCAACTGTTTCTGAAGAAGAATTTGAAAGAGAAAGAATCCAAGCTTTAAACCCTGGGGGAGATTATTGGAATAATCCTCCAATATATGATGTGACAACTACAACCAGACCAATAACTACTACAAGAAGAAGTACAACAAGAAGCACTGTGAAAAGTACTATAAGAAGTACCATAAGAAGTACTACAAAAAGTACTACTAGTAGGAATGGGATCATAAGCACTACAAGAATAAATGTAAATCCGGATTTAAATGATCCAAATATTGAAAACACTTTCGAAAATGCGAGACTTGATTCTGCTTTTGCCGATTGTCAAACTCGAAATTTTCCTACACCTGAAGTTATTGGGATCAGGGACCGTTGGTTTTATCGTCGACTGGATGAAAGAAATTCTAGACGTCAAGTTTGCTCAATTCCCAAAGTTGATTTATCTCGGTGGTCAATTCCAAATAGCACAATCTTTGAAACGATCAGCAGCAATGGATGGAAAATCGAAGGAACCAAATGCACTAATTGGGGATTTGATCCCAATCATATGGATGCTCCTTATGTTACAATCGTTACTCACGTAAGTTATTTGGGTAAATAGTAATTTATTCCAAATATAGCCAAATTATCATTTAATCCAAATTCCCCATTAAGGTTAACTTTTTTAATAACTGACCGATGAATCAATTAAATTAATATCAAGTTATTAACTACATAATATCAGATTACTTAATTAGAACCAAATTCCTTTCTAATGCGTATTAACTTTTAATACCATTTGTTTTATTTTTGTTTTATTAGTGGAATTCTGATTGGTTTCTTGACCCTGAGATGCGAAACACAATCTCCCAAGCTGTGTTTTTTGTAGGAGCCATATGTGGAGGATTTCTTATTGGATATATTGCAGACAAGTGAAAGAAATTTACTTCATTTATCTTTATGAATTTTATATAGATTGATTAATGAAAGTTTTATTAATGTAGACATGGTCGGGTGCCAGCGTTGATCACAGCCAATATGTTTGGATGCATTGGCGGAGCTTTGTCGGCTGCTCCTTTTGCAATTGTTTATTTTCCTCTTTTTTGCTTCTTCAGATTTATTACTGGTTTTGCTTTTGACAACAGTTTCACCATGATGTACATTTTAGGTAAATTATGAACCATTTCTACTTTTATATCAATTAAATTAATTTTCAAATTATTCAGATTGTATTCATTTAATGTAAATCGAATATTGTGTAGTTCTTGAATATGTCGGGCCAACATATCGAACAATGGTTGCGAATCTTTCAATAGCCGTTTTCTTCACACTTGGAACGATCATTTTGCCCTGGTTGGCTGTTTTGGTCATGGATTGGCAAATTTACGCTCTTCTCATTTCACTCCCAATGATTCTTTCTCTTTTGTCTATATGGCTCGTCCCGGAGTCTGCAAGGCGAGGAAACTTTATGCTAAATGGCTATCTAATTTATTCTAATTAGCATTTAAATTACGAATATCGTTTTGACATCTTCCTTATTATGATTCACCATATTAGCATCTAATGAGAATTTATCCTCTTTTAGATGGCTCTTGTCAAAAGGAAGGACGGCCGAAGCGACAATAATTCTAAGACAATTCGCTAAGGTTAATGGACGAAAGGTTGAAGAGAAAATTTTCGTAGAGTTCGAGGTTAGTAGAACTTGAACAAAAATGAAATATTCCCCAATACTACGTGGAAAATTCTTCATTAAATTGCTAAAGGAAAATTGTCAGGAATTTAATAATGAAAATTGTCTATGACCCTTGTTTACCTATGATCTTTTAACAAATATAAACATACTATTGATAAATATACCATATTTATATTATCAATATATTTCTATATAATTTCCTACTACCTGTAATATATATGGTAAACCATCAAAAATGTCCATTTTATTAAAGGTAGCATAATAAATAATAAAAATAATATTTTTGATCATATTTTATACGAAATGTATAGGAAGGAGCGGAAGCACTTTACAAAGAGATTTCTCAAGAGAAAGAGGAATCTCTTATGGATGGTTTGAAGCGGCCGAAGATTCTCAAGAATTTCGTTCTTCTCACCATCATTTGGTATCAAAATAAGAACAATATACCATACACAATATTACATATAATATTTACAATATTTAATGTTAGTACTAGCAGTACTATAGTATATTTTATATGATTAATATGTCTATTATTGAATATGTCGCTTACACGTTCTATGATCTTCATCATATTCCAAGGTCGATGATTGCTCTCTGTTATGATGGCCATTCCCGAAACGTGTTGAACTTCAGCGTCTTGGACATCTTTTACCGATTTACAATTGCTTCAATGACCGAATTCCCCGCTGACATTTTACTCATCTTGACTCTTGACCGGGCAGGGCGGCGATTTTTGGCATTTTCTTCACTTGTCCTTTCTGGAGTTTTCAGTTTGATTTCCGCATTGGTTCCAGAAACTCCTGATCGTAATTTTAATTCAACATTAGTATCACAATGATAATAATAGAATGTCATCTAATAAAAATTGCGATTAATTTACATTATTTTAATTTAAAAAATTTAATTAACCGGATTTCAGTTGTCGTTCCACTTTTCGCCCTAACGATGGTTTCGAGATTCTTCGTCAATGTTTCCTTCAATATTGGATTACAATATGCGGCTGAACTTCTTCCGACAGTTATTAGAGGTTCACATAAACCTTTAATTTATTTTTTAGAAATTTAATTAATCTTTTTTCTCATTAAATATGATGCTTATTTAGCACAAGGCGTAAATGCAATTCATATCATGGGCTACGTCGCTCAAATCATCTCGCCATATATCGCCTCGATCGTAAATTTTTTTCTAAATCCGCTTTTCAATAACAACGTGTTAAATATTGAAAGTGCATTTTAACAGCCGCCAAATGGTTTCAATGTGCCAATGTTTGTAAACACACTTGCCCCATGCTTCAATGCACCAGACAGGAAATTTTAGTACAATTTTAAATAGACAAATAGGAATTCAAATATTTTAACGTCCAACTAAAGACGCATAAAATTACAAACTTAAAAATAGTTGAAATTTTATTGCAACCTCACAACTGCCGCGTATTTCCTGTCAATTGCATAAGGTGCACATAAATAGGTTAATGTTGAGTTGAGTTATTGGATCACTTCAAGGTTATTAAAGGAAGATTATGCTTTATGTCTGATAATGACATTGTATCTATTAAAGATGTGGATTAAAATTTATTTTTTTAATAATAATTAAATATTTGATTTGGCGATTTTCAGGGTCGAACAAATCGACCTTTGTCTTTGATCCTCTTGGCCATTTTTGCCATCATTGGCGGAGTTCTCTCGCTTTTCCTTCCAGAAACTCTTGGCGAAGATCTTGCTAATAATTTGGAAGAAGGAGAGGCCTTTGGGAAAAATCAATCTTTTTTTAGTTGTCCGTTATGGTCCAAGTAAGTACAAGATTCAATTGGGCTATTTCGCATCAAATGCAATTTATTCTCAAATTACACACCTTTTTATATCACCGCAATATATAAATGTAGCAATGGTATATTCACAGGAAGCGAGATTTGGACGAAGAAGATGTATTGCCAACAGCTCCGAAAGTAACATTGCGAAATTCAATGCGACCTTCCATGCGAGGCGAAACTTTCCGTTCGAGCATCATCTCCCATGGGAGTACAGGTTCAGGTCATTTGAACGTATTGAGGCGAAACCGAAGAGTAGATCTCGACCCGGGCACCGGCACCGAGAAAAAACCATTGTTTAGGAACACGAGATGAGAAGGAAATTGACTGAGGAGAAAATTCCATCTGATCATTTTAAAAGAATAAAAGAAATTCGCCTTTTTGTCCTTTTTCCTTGTGGGAGTATCAAAGGAGAAAAGATTGATTTCTTATTGTCATTTCATTCTCATCAGGGAATCAAAAGGATTCTAATAGAGATTCTAAATGAGATCCAAATGAAGATTTATATGGATTTGAATGGGGAAACATTTTCAAGTTTTATCTTCTTTTCGGCACCTAGATTACATTACAATATACATTTTATACTTATTATGTACATACTATGGTATACTCTAGCTTATTACATATTACATAGTAAGTTCATATAACTTAAAGGTTATATTTATTTAAATAGATATTGAGATGCAGGAAGGAAAGTTCGCATATTTATGCCATGTGTAATGTAATAAGATGTAATGTAATAAGCTATAGGAATAAACCGGAATAAGTCAAAGAAAATATCGGAGGGATCTTTTGTGAGTGCCAAAAAGGAAAAAAATGCCCTTGACTTTGCACTTGGGAAATTGGTAATAATCGAGTCGTTGTGAGTCCTCGAGGGAGAATCTTGTAAACACATTATTCTTTTTACTCTCTTCGCTGACTCTTCTCCTTCTCCTCCCTTTCAATGCTTCATTCGATTGGAGAAAAGACAGAGAAATTCATTGGTTTTTTTTCTGACCTCCAATCTGTCTAAATTCACTTCATTCAACTCCTCTTCTTATCCAATGGGAAAAGACAATTGAATGGAAAAATACAGGGAAATATGCGGAATGGAAATGACGATGGAACTTTGAGCCCTTGAAATGTCCAAACTGCTGCATCTACAAAATTACAACGTTTGTTCTGCCTCATTCAACAATTGCAATTCCCAATTTAAATTCAGAGTTATGTGACTTTAATTGCAAATCTAATTTTGCACTTTCGGCTCCTTTCCGCTGTCGCTTGCACAATTCATTGGTCACCAAATATTTGATCAATTTTGGTAGCACCAAAAGCTACATACAAATAAATGTAATTCGTTTAATTATTATGTAATCCTATTTAAATACTTACAACTTGCCGACATGAACATTTTAATAAAAAATTATAACGTTTATTTTAAAATTGTCATTTTTAATAAATCGTTATTTTTAAATGTAACATTTTTTGCTAAAATTATAACAAGTTACATTTTGGTTTCAAAAGAGGTTATTTGAGCAGAAAATTGGTTTTTCTTAAAAACCATTGGATTTTTTTGCTTTATAATACAGTCAAAGCCGCTTATAGTGAATCCGGCTATAATGAATCTACTGATATTATGAACAAAAATCAACACCCCCGACCCAGGGATAGGCTTTGTAATGTTAATTACATCTTTTATAATGAATTCCGGTTATAATGAACATACCGGGTGTAATGAACGTTTTTAAAATCCCCCCAACTATACCCCATACGTTAGAAAAAAAATTTATAATGAACAGTTTCATAGGAAATCCCATAAATTCTCATATTATTATATTAAAAAATTTAGATATATATATATAATACCTACTGAGCATAATGCATAAAGGGCGAGACCACCCAAAGTCGAGTCAATTGAACTCTAATGCATGTTATTACATATGTAAGATATGTATGTTATAGCTATTCTTAATAAAATATGTATTGTCTTTATACATTACATAATCAGTAACATCGTCTATAATGAAATACCGGCTATAGTGAACAAAATACGGCGGTCCCTTGAGATTCACTATATCCGGTTTTGACTGTACATGAGACAAAGAGTTCATGAAGATAACCTATAATAGCTATATAATGATGATGATGGAACATGAAAAACTTATATTGTTTTAAGGTGAAGAAATATATCTATTAGTAGGATATATTAGATATTATATTATAGGAAACGTAACACGTAGGATATAAAATATTTTATAATGTTCAAGTTCTATATAATAAAAGATAGTAATTGGAAGTTGAAGAAGATTCTCATTATTTTCTCTTATGTTCCAACTCCACTTTGAGATGTCAAAGTGAAGAAGGAAAAGATCTCAAACTCTTTCTAAAAATAGTTCATTCTCTCATTTGGCTCGCACTCGACAGCCACTCCAAATGAACTTTTTTTCACAAATATTTCCAACGCCCAACTCAATGTATTTTTCCTATTCCTCCATCTCTTCCTAAACCCAATATTGTGAATATTGGTCTTATTGAATATTCGCAGTTTTGGTAAGCTCAATATTTGCAATATTGGCAATGTTGGAATTTTGTATATTCGCAGTTTGGAGAATATTGGATGTTTTGGGGAATGTTTTGTCATAACAAGTTCTTTCATTAACTTTATGAATAACCATTCAAAGGGCACTTCATCTCTTGAGAAATCAATAGACCAAGATTTCCCCATCAATTTGGGAAAGGGCGAAGGTCACCCAAGGTCATCCAATTAACAGTCACGATGCTTCCATGAACATGAACTTGACGACCAATTTTGGATTCCATTAAAGCTCCCATAAATACACGCTAATCATTTTGGGGAATACATTGGAAGTATGGTATTTATTAGCAGTAAATCTCAATAGGCTGCAAATTGATTAAGCCATTTGATTAAGGCTAATTGCATTATGTATCAAATTAATGTTTATTTTAACTCACGTCGTTAGTCTCGTTAGTCGATGAATAGAAGATCTAATTCCCAATTAGCTCAATTAATTCATGAGCCTTCTCATTACCCATCATTGCATTCGTTGTCATATGTCCTATGGTTTTATGATTAAATGGATTTAACATTGGAGTGAAAGATGCAAATAAAAGAGATGCCTCAACATAAATCTCACCATTTCCAACAAGATCCCAAAATCCTTTCCAAATGCTGGATTTCAAACATTTCAAAACAAATCTCTTTAATTCAAAATAATGGAATTCAGATTTTGCACGAATGGATTTTGCATGAATGGATTTTGCATGAATGGAAGATTCCCTCATTTAAATCCCTGTGGGAAAGAAGCAGATGAATAAAAGGAAAGAAAATACTTTAAATATTTTACTTATTTACAAAGATAAAATTCCAATATTGAGACTTTTAATTAAAATCATATTGGTAAAATCATATTGGAGCCAACTTAATCTACATTTTAATTAAAATGAATGTAATTATTTAATTATCATAATAAGAAATTTCAGTTAAAATGAAATAAAATAGAAATGTATCATATTTAAATCTGTTTTATAATTCTAACCATTTCGCTTAAATGTGGGTCCATTAATTCCTTAACTTTCAATTGAGTGATATTTTACATTCATGGGTCATTAAGGGTTGTCGTTTGTCTCAGCGATGGGATTGTTTGAGATTCTTCTTGGCTGAGGTTGGGCTGAGTCTTCCAAGTGGCTGAGTTAATGGAGACTTGGAATTGCGCTCTTTGCCTCTAGTGGGAAATAAAAAGGGGGAATTGTGTTGCGAAGGGTTCAGAACCGGAAGGCACGATCTTCCACAATCTACTCATTCGGGTTCTTCTTTTGGATCGGAGTCAATTTACTATTTCGGACTACCACAACTATCCCTTACGTAATACTACATAACTTTACATTTTTAATTTTAATCATACACATGACCTACTGTATTATAACTTGATACTACCAATATTAGTTAATTAAATCCTAATTGCATTTTGTAATATCACGTTTTTGATCATAAGCCTTGAATTTTAAAAAAATGTTTAAAATCCAGTTTAAAATTTTAATTACAATTATATTTTAAATGATTTTTCTAATTATTTACAGTTCACATTTCGTCACATTAGAATCATTTTCTTGATTCACGATTTTTCCTCCGCGGACCTGAAAGAGGTGAATATTTTTTAGCTCTTTTTCATATACAAGCCCATTATTTAATAAGTAAACATTGGGATAATGAAAACAATATGGAAATCCATAGAAATTTTTGTTATTTTATACATGTTTTGATATTCCCTATGTTTACTTATTTCCTGGAGACTTTGAGATGTGTTATTTTAAAGTAGTTAAAGAAGCAGTTAAGTTTAAGCGGTCTAAGACATGTGCGTTTATTAGTAAGTGGATTACATAAATAATGTTAGCTTAATAACTTATTCAACATTCATCTCAATTTTGGCAATGCAATGGGGCATATGAAACAGAAGCATGAACATGATGTGAATTGCGTGTTTATGGCATTATTAATAAATATTCCTCTCATGTTATTTGATACAATCATGAAGAGAATGAAAGTAATGGAAAAGTTTGGAATTTTAAGAATTGGCATGAAGCTGCATTTTTAAAGTAAATTAGTAAAATTACTACTTTAAACTATGCATTTATTAGCATGAATGTAAAATACCTTATTTAACTATTGATTCTGGAACATTAAATGGAAACATTATATTGGTAATAGCATTGCATACATGTTGCATATTTTATAAAATTTAAATTAAACTTTACTATTGTACAATTTCCTACAATGTAATTCTTATAAAAAGCAAGTCATTTTGCTATAAAGCAAATTGGTAAAATGAATTTAACTCAACGTTGATTAAATTCAATTTGATGAAAGAAAAAAGAGGAAATGCATCTAAATAGTTTGATTAAATGTATTTGGCCATGAAATTGTTTGGAGCAGCAGAGGCAGTTGAAAATAATGCGAAAACCTTAACAAAGATTCTCAGGGCCAAAGAATGAAAACCAGATGGGTTGAATTTAACCCTTTGCAAATACACAAACCCAATGCAGAGCTCGTAACAAAAGCTATATAAAACTAACAAAAAGTTTAAATGTTTTCCAGGACCTTTCTGACTTTCTGATTTCATGTAATTTGACTAAACCTCCACGTGCTACATGGAACATTTGAATTGTTCCATTTGAAACTCAACGAGATTTCTCGGAAACTTTCTCCTTTTTTCCTTCTTTCCAGAAGCCAGAAAAAGTGACAAGTGGAAAGGGTTTGGATAATAAATGACCCCGGTTTCAACAATGAGATCAAATGGTTAAAAATAGGGAGGAAAATGTGTTTTCCTTCACTTGTGGAAAGAATGCATAATGTATTGTGTTAGAGCAAGTCCGTTCACCTTATCACCATTAGACTGACAATATCAAGGGCCAAAGTATCAGATTGCATTTAAAAAAGGTACTCCGCATGTTGATTTAAATTCATATACAATTCATTGCACTTTGGACTAAAAGACCTGATAGTTGAACTTGTTGAGGAAATTTTGCAAATCCATAATAGAATCCAATGGAATAATTTTTTATTGTTAAATTATTGAATATATTCAAATTATTATTTTAAAAGGCTGTACGGTATCATATAATTATTAACAATATTCAAAGCTTGAATTTTCTATCAAAGTTCTATACAATTTCACAATTCATCATTTTATATGTAAATGTAGCGAGTCAATGAAGTTAACGATTTTTTGTCAAGAGTTGAGTCATCTCATTATTTATGGAAAATTTGAACTTATGGGTCAATACAACATCATTTAATATTAAAATGCTTATTTGGCGAATTTAAGAATGGAAAATTACAATAATAACATTAAATTGCTTACGTTGAAGTCTAGTTTTTACTAGGCGCCCATAAAATAATTATTACGGTCAGTTTAAATGATATGTTAATGTCTTAAACCAAGTAGCCAAAAGTTTAATACGTAACAAGGCAAGTAATAACGGAACGTTAATGTTGCGTAGAAATTGACCATAAAATTATTTAATTATTTAATATCAAAATTCTGCCTCTTAAAGGTTTAATTTTATTGGACTTGGAACTCGACAATGTTGAATTCGGTGGGAAAGTAATCGCTTAATTACAATCATTCTGCTTTCACTGCGAAGTTTCTCATGAAAATGGTTCCAATTACATCAACAAACGGCGACATTCATAATAAACAAACAAATTGAAATTGGATGGATATTGCTTCTCTTTCTGTTATCAAAATATTCAACGGTTCAATGTTAAATTAAAAGAGTTTTATCGCTTTGTTTTGCAGACAGAAACCTTATCTTGGTGCGATAGGCTTGAATTGATGATTGAATATCCAAATCATAAAATGATAGATTTGAGTACAGAATTTGTAGTGGCGTATTAGCCCTAAAGAATATTCATAATCACAATGCAGTATTTAATAATAAATGATAAATGCAGAATACAGATACATTACGTACGAATAAATGTATGAATTATTTACAAACTCTTATCAAATGAGGATTGAAAAATTACAACTCCAATACTGCTCATTAGCTCATTAAACCGTTTAATAAAATGGTCTGGGAAAATATTACAGATAAGATCAATTGTAAAGGATTCCTAACGATTGATCTCTATATTTTCGTTAGTATAAATACAGGGCGGATACATTAAAAAAATTTGGACCAAAACCGCAATTTTAAAAGCGCTTTTTTAATGTATCTGCCTTTTGAATATCTCTAGTATTTTATTGCTAAAACTAAATTGTCTTGCTTGACGAATTCATGCTTAGGTATAATTCCACTTGTTTATAAATAAATCTTTTGGTCAATAATTAATGTTATAGTATTTCTCCTATAAAACCAGAAGACTAAAATTTTTCATATTTTACTAAATAATTATTCATAGACTCTGACTCACATCATAAATGGCATATATGGGGATTTTCCGCAAAAACCACAATTTTGATTATATTTAAGTTAAATCATCATCATAATAAAAAACAAATATATTTGTAGAAGGTATATGCTAATTTATACCATTTATTTGCACATATTTAGGCATACCTATTTGGTATGTGATAGGTGATACATAAAATAAATATTATGGAATTAAATACATTGAATGAAACGTCAATCAAAACAATTTATAAATATTTTAATAAATATTTAAATATAACTATTCTAACCATGTGATATTTATATATATTATATTATATTTAGAATGTTATAGCGTCAGAGTTAAAGGAAAATTAATGTTCATTAATGTTCGATTAAACATTGAACAATTGGGCCAGAGAGGGTTTTGGTGTGTGTTAAAAGCTGATACTTTCTCTTGTACTACTTGGGGGCCTCCGTCAGTTCAAACCCCACTTCGTTCGAGTCAACATCAACCCACTTTCCTCTCTCTTTACTTTTTTCATTTAATTACAATTAACTCACAAGTCACCCACAAGTAGTCAAATAGTGTAATGAGAAAGTGAGGGAGTACGGAAATTTATCATTCAGGGATCATCCGAACAGGTGAGTCGAGTTTAAGTTCATTTCATTAAAGTCATATAATTCCATCATCAGACACAATTCTTTTTGTTAAATCTCATTTCTTCATTTTAACACGATCTGAGCAAAGAAATTATTTTAACTTCAGATTTGGGTTAATTAAACTTATTCGATAAACATTACTTTACAAATTACAATGGATTATTAAATTCATAGAAAAAACATCGCCAGAAGTTAAAACTATTAAAATATATCTCAGAATTTAATAATAAAGATAATTGTAGAATGAACGAATGGCTTTAGAATTTAGAACAGTTGGATTTTGACAATTAGTTTTTAAAATATAATGAAATTGAATGTTTAATTTAAGTCAAGTTAAAAGCTTTAATAAATTATTTAGAATGATGTAATATATGAAGTTCCTCCATCATCAATATAAATTGGGTTTGTTTTATTTACAAAATTGATATCAAACCATAAGTCAAATTATACTTCGATTAATTAGGGCATTAATAATCATACAATACACACAAATCGTATTTAATTGTGTTTAATCATTTAATGAAATGGAGTCCATAATAATTTTAATCTTATTGAATTTCGTTTGCAAATCCTCAAAGCAAAATCTCATTGTCTGCATTAATGAACACGTAAATATTGATGTGTATATTGTGGGTGGGTTGCATTGTGAACTGACTTCTGACCTTAGAACTTGTTTCCATTAAAAGTTCATTATTTATTAATTGTTCCGTCTGCCTTGACTCACTCAATTCTCTTATTCTGCTTTTTCAAAGTTTGATCATGTGTTTACCATGTTGGATAATTATAGACTTTTACTTGATTTATCATAAAAATTATCTTTTAAGGACGTCCAGCGCAATAAGAAAAACATTGTGATTGTGTCAAATCATATCAAATCTCATATTTTCATAAGTATTTACTAATATTTCATATCAAATATTTATCCAAAATATTAAATCTTTCCATATAAAAGTAATCAAATATTACTCAAAGTTAGCATATCTGCTGATAGGCACAGTCTCATGTATTTTATGACTCATATCTGTATTGAATTTTTAAATGAATATATAGGACTTTCATTTAAAGTTAAATGATGATTAAAACAAGTGTTTAAAATTAATTTTGGTTTGGATGAAAACTTGAGAATTAAAAATTACATTAAATTTTTTATTGAGCCATGTGTACGATACGAGGAAATTAAGTTCAAGGTGAGAATGTTTTTATTAAAAGAATAACTGTATTTTTTATGTCCAATTTCTTCCTATGTGTTTAGTTTGAAGCTTTAAAGTGTTTTTTATCCTTTGACGTTGGGATTGACGCATTTTGCATCGGGTAAAAAAATGTGCATTTGAGCGGAATGTGAATTTAATTTTTGCATTGGACGTCTGTACACTTTGTACTGTAAGTGTTAAAAGAATCATTGCGAATCTTTCAATTTCAATCCTCATTCATAAAAGATGAACAAGGTGACGAGAATGGAAATCCTTTTTTAATCCTTTTCTCCCTTTTCTTCTCTTATTTGGATTCTGATCATTGGGAGTTTATTGGAGTGGCAATTCCTTTTATTCAATTTCCTTATCTAATGATTGTAAGGGAGCTAAAGATAAATACTCAATACATTGGCGAGTAAATATATAACGATGTCTGTATCATTTACAAAATTTGTTACATTTTTTATAATTCTCCTCGTCAATATTTATTCCATGATTCGTTAATTCAACATTATTACCACACTTTTTTGCTTAAATTGGAGCTCATGCGAAGGGGTTTGCATGCAAAGATTGAAGTTATTTTTCCAGTTCCAGCCATTTATTAGTATTTTTCATGATTTCATACTTATTTCACTTGTTGTATGCATAATAAATAGTCTGAGTCTGGTACACTTAGTTTACATAATATATGGTACATACCCTGGATGTAGGTAAATAAAGTATGTATTGTATGCATTTTTATATATGATTTTTATAAGCGATACATTCGTGTTTGACGGGTCGTTTTTATGTATTCAATTTATTATAATTCAAATCATACATGCTCTTTACTTGAAAGTATTTTCTATCATCATGCAATGTAAAAAAGATGAATTTTGCAAATAGGGAATTTTTAAATTCTTCTTCACTCTGTATTTATATTATTTACATGCTCATTTTCTCAATTTGCAATAGAGCGATTCTTTGAAATAATAAGCACCTAACTCAACTCAAAAGCTCCTTTGTAATTTCTGGCTAATTTTTTGCAATTCCAACAAGGTAATTTTCCTATCGTCATGTATGATTTGTTCTACATTTTACGATTTTCCTAGAATCGACTACTGGGAACTGGACGATTAAAAACAATATAAATGCACATGCTCAGCAACTTTGAGTATTATTATGTCAATTGTGAATTTTCGCAGTTTTGTAAGAATTGCGCAGTTTTAAAGCGCAATTACTTAATATGCCAAGTGGCATTTAAACTTCCAGTAAAATATTAAGGATAAGATAGGAATATTAAAGTTACTGTTTACGCCGCATTAGTTTAATGTTTTGGTGCAAAAGTTAAGTTAAATTTCAATGGAAATTGAATGAAAACAATTCAGTTGAATTCCCCATCGTATAAATATTTACATAAATTGGATAGCTCTTTACGTTCTTTGGATGAATTCTGGTTATAAAGCTTTTTATTTTCCCATTACTTTTTAATATTTCTCTGATGGACATGAAAGAAGATGCGACGTTAAATAATCGACCGAAATGCAAATTTTGTGCTCCAATTTCTTTTCAAGGTCTTTGCATTTGATTCCTAAAAGGATGCCGAGCATAAATAAATGAGAAATGTATTTATTTATGTAAAGTAAAAGGACAGAAAATATGGATGTAAACTTTCCTATGATCTTCATTTTCTATTGATGAATTTATATTCCATTCCTGTTCGTTTTTCGGTTTCGGGGAGTCCGGAGATAGTGGGAGAAATAAACACAGTTCTCGCCCTGTTTATTTGATCTTCCTAGCGAGACGCCACTATGAATAATTCAATGGGTCTGATGTCGAGTCTAATCACTTTTACCATTTAATCGCTTAAGGGCTAAAAACCTATTTTCGGGATTTCTGTTCCAGTAGGGTTTTTTGAAGTTAAAATTTAGCAGATTGAAGATTATGTCACTGATTGAGTTTATTACAATTTAATAGAAAATGACTTTTAGGAATAAATAATTGTATATTGGGACTGTAGAGAAAATGATAAAAGTTGTTAATGTATTATTACTTAAATGGGTATTAAATTATTTATGACCTTGTTTAAAAATCAATAAAAAGTTATTTAACGTAAAAGGTATTATTAATTTATTGAGATATAAATATTTAATCCATTTCCTTGAAGGTTAACAAGGGGCGCAATTGATTGTAAGTTTCGGTTCAAATGTATTTAATACAAATATCGTGAAATATTTTTAATACAAATTCTGCGTATTAGCGCATTCAATAACATTATGCTATGTAATGCTGTGTAACATTAAGAATTTGGGTTTTGAGGGTTTTTTGGTCCGTAAGGGCATAGGTTAAGAAAGGAAGGGCTTTTACTTGCTAAAAGGGAATGGTAAAAGGAAGCATCTTATTAAGGGCATTTGACTCGAAAGAGTTTCCTTTTAGAGTGGATTTTGGCAAAGCCGCCGAACCGCGACGTAGTAGATTTTACTCTCTCAGCTTCTCCGTCTATCAAATGTGTAGAATTGGACGATGGTTGGGACGATGGGGAGATGCGCCAGCGTCTCTACAGTTTTTGCACCATCGTTTCGGTCTTTTGGCCGCCAGGCTCCCTAAACCTTCCTTATGCTCACCGAATCAATACCGAGTGAACGAACGGATAGGATCAACATCACTCCCACACAGTTTCATAACTCTTATTACTATTCTTTATTAAATCCTCAAATTGGGAATTTAAGCTCCTTTGTATCACTTGAGATCGTTTAAATAATTGTGAGAAACTTCATTACGTAATTTAACTTTCTCTTCTTTTCATTTCCCTGTTGATTTTAATAGAAGAGGAAAATTGTGAGATTCTCCAACTTTCCTCATTATCATTACCTGTATAAACCAATTTTCGGTGGTTTTTAACCGGAAATAAATAGAATAAAATTTGATTTTGTAATTTAAAATAATTACAAATTTTTAAATATTATATACTGAGGGTTTGTATTAAATTGCGGATGAAAAAATTGATTTTATTCAATTATTGATTGTGAGTTTTGTGAAATATTGAAAGAGACACGTGTGCGAATGTGTTTGTTTGTGTGGAGGATTCGTTAAAGCGGTTCAAGAGGAAGTTTTGGGGATTTGGAAGGAATTTCCTTCCTTTGCCTTCATTTTTTTTGACTCGTGGCCAAAAGTCGTAAAGTATGAATTGATTCACATCGTGATCCACCACATATTGATTTGAATATGAGAGAGGAGTAAAAACATATGAATTAACAAACTCATCCTTCCATCTTTTAAGGTAGGCAAAAATCTCGTTTTCCTTTTAACATCATTATTCAACCTTTTAACATACAAACTGAATGTAAGAGCAGAAACTGAACATGTCGTGCCATTCATTTGCCATGTGGTGTAAACATTCCATCAAAATATTGTTCCAAAGGTTTTGCGTAATTTTTTTCCAATTATGTTCATTACGTTCATACATTCATTAAACCTCACCATTCATTCACATTGTTCATTTACATTTAATTAGATTCATTATTAAATCGGTCAATGACATTTAATTGGTAATCGTTGAATATTTAATTTTCGGAAGTGATATAATGTTAAAGAATCATATAATGGTATATTAGTTGATTGGATCATGATCATATATGTATTTATATTTATGAATGAAATATGATGAGAAGTCGAGATTCATTAATTCATATTAAAGTTGATAAAAGCAAGATGTGTTTTTCATATTTGATAAATGAAGGGTGATGGATTGACCCGACTACTTTTTCTGGCATTTGATCAAATATTTTCATCATCTCCTTCATTCTTTTTGGCTCCAATTCACCATACGCCATTCCTCATTTCCATTGAGGATTTTGAGGAATTTGGATTTTTTTCATTTCTCCACTCCACTTCCGATTCATGAATGATCCCTTTGTTCATTTAATTTATTTAATGAATTCCAAGATGGCATTTAAATTATTTTTAATTTTCTATTTAATTAATTAATCAAGAAATAAAAATTAGAATGCAATTTTTTTGTCATATTGAAAAGATTACAATTTGAAAAGGAAATTGAGGCTATTGTGGTTTGAATAAATAGTAATATTTAGCTTAATTAATATATTTAAGTTAATTTTATTATTTATACTCTTTGGTAAATTATAATCTCTAAGATTCCCAATCTGAGTAGTTTGGGAACATTTGCGATTACAAAGAGAATTGTGTTTGGTCAAATATTGTGTAGATTCAGATGGAAAGTCTTCGTGTGATTGTGAGAACCATTGAAATAAAAAGAAGTTCTGATTTGTAGGTGAGCGTGTGAAAATTCTCTAGTTTCAATTAAATTATAAATTAATTAATTAATAGTTTAAATGAACATTTTATGACCAAATGTTTTAATGTATTTATATTTTTTTCTTTCTTTCCAGCTCAGCTCTTCCAATGATTGATTGAAGGAAATACAAATGATTTCACTAAAACTCGTCTCTACGCACTTCCTTAAACAGCCATAAGAGCCCTTTTGTAAGTTAATCTACACTTAATGTTAATTCCATCTATTTATAACCATATTATTTATTCTACTAATATCTATCATACATATTTTATATAGGAACCCCATCATACCGTACTTTTATTAAAATTCTGAATTAATTTTTAATTAAATAATTTTTAATTTTTACAGACGAATTTGAAGAAAAATTAATAAGGGAAGGATAGTGAAGTAGGAAATTCTATAAAGCTGTTATTTAGTCTTTTCTTTGTGAACATTGTAAATATTCAAAGAGCAGAGTGCATTTCTGTCGGTCACTCTGCGACTCATCCTTTTGGATCACGAGGATGTTCAAGTTCAGGAAGCCGGCGGTTCTCACGGCCCAAACTGACGTCCAAAATACAACCGATCCACCGCCTCTCATTCAACAGCCAACCAACAAGGTAAATTCAACACCTTTTGATTCATTTCATTAATTTCTCCCATTCACTAAATCTAAATATAATATTTTCTATTTACTCAATTACTCATTTTCTTTTTTATTAATTTTTTCATTTACTTTACTCCTCTTTTATATGTATTTGTTGCTCCATTTATTTTTCTCATTTAATATTTATTATGTTTACTCTTAATTTCATTTATTTTCTATTTTTCTTTCATCTATTGATAAATTTTTAATAATCTATAAAGGAGAGGAATTTCTTTGATGGGAATTTGAACAAACAATGGTGTCGAATGTTAATGAGTTTTCTGTCAAATGAATGTGTTGATTTCCCACGACCTTCAATGAAGTTAAAAGGATGTGAAAAGGAATTTGAATGTTTGAATGAATTGGACCTTCGGGTTTTGTTTTCCCATGAAGTGAAAGAGAAGGATTGACAAGTTGATAAACTTTTCAATCTTCCATCACATTCCGCATCCTTCCTGACTCATCCTCACGGAATTTACAATGATTTATTGGGAAGTCAATGAAGGAGAGTTGAAGGTTAAAATTTAGATTTTTAGCCATTCATATTATCGATCTGTTAAATCATAATTTCAAAACTTTTGATAAACTCCAGACAATTTAATCAATCAAATTCATAAATATTATCTTAATGAATGGAGATTTCCAACATAAATTGTACCTTCACATTTTAAAAACCAACAGGATATAATTCCTTACTTACATGAGGTGGAAATATACACATAATTTAAACAATGGAATTATCGATATGTAGGAAATGCGATTAAAATGAATCCGACCTCGAACACGTGAACACGTGCTCAAGTCATCAAGGCTCAGATATTCTAAACTGTTAAATTCTCCGGTTTTACATTAAATGATGTGAAACCTTCAATATTCCTCTTTCCCCACTTCCGAATATTTAGAATTTTTGGAAGGTTCGTGAAGGAAAAGGTTCAGCTGGTTGTTATTTTATTTTAGTAATTTTGTGCAACGTAGTTTGGTTATAACATCAAAGTAATTGAATACTTTGTCTTTTATTTACATAAACTATTTGTTTTCTTGTTTCATTCGCTTTTATCGTATTGACATTTTCACACTTATCTTTTTTATCAATTATTATGTATATGTGAATTTATGGAGGGATAATGTTTTCTATTTATCTTATGTATTTATTGATTAGGAGAATATTTAGTTTATTTAGTGTTGGACATTTGGAATTCACGAGGGAATTGAATTCCTTGAGAATTTCATAGCTTATCAATTAACATTGAGCATTTAGTATTATTAGGGAAATTTCCACGTAGCGTCATTCACCCTTAACATTATGATTCTTGGTAAGATTGGTCTAATGATTCCATTTAATGGTAATTATATAAAAGGAGGAATCAATGAAGAGTTATGGAAGAGGAATTTGATCCAATTTGGTAATTCAGAGACACAATTTGGAACGTATTAAACATAGTTATATTTATTTTAAGCAAATGGTTAATGTTAGCTGACGCCTAATAAAAGGAATAATATTGACATTTATTGTTCAGTTGAATATTTGGAGTTGGATGTGACCTAGTTGACTACACTTACATTTAATAATAGTTGCCTGAAATCCAATACTTATGAACTGCTAAAACAATTACGTTTGAAATTAGAGCTATTTGGCTATTATTTATTCCACCTTATTTTCTACACAATTACGCAGTTTGTGTTGAGTATTTAGGGGTTATTAAATGTTGAGTTATTTCAGATAGAATACGATTTATACATTATTATGTTAGTTGGTTCAATTTTGTTTTAAATATATTATTAAGTGCATTTCATTTCATTTAATGTTTGTGTTGAATATTTTTATTTTGTTTTAAAGTTCAATTTATTACTTAAATAACTTGGAGTGAGTTTATGTGTTATGTAAATATAATTTATATGAAAGACCTTTGGTTTTTAAATTACTTTCACTTAATCTTGATCGTGTTATTGAACTCATTGTGAGAAAGGTCCAAGGACCTGACCGAATTCATAAAAAGGAAACAAATTAAACTTTGTTGAGCCCCCACAAGGCCTGTGTCAAACCTGACTTTTATGAATCCTCTTAAATGTAAGTTGGGAATATTTGGGAAGACACCACAGGGTTGAATTGACAAACAGAGGGGAATGAAATAACCAGATTTTGGAACGGTGGCAAGTGCGAGGGAGATTGAGGACGGAAAACTAGAAATAACCAGTTTCCTACAACAATTCCAAAACCAACCGACCCGAACTGGGAAAACAAGGGGCGGTTTTACGAGAGGGAAAGAAAAGGAATTTCTTATTTATTTTGGCACACTTCTCCACTCATGTCAATATTGCTCCTGTGCAAGGTGTCGATCTTTATTTTTATATAATATATATTAATTATTCAATTATTGAAAATAATCAATTAGTGCAATTTGCTGAATTTGATTAATTGAATTTTGTATTTTATGTAAATAATTTTATAATGGGGGATTCCCGAATGCATCTGATAATTAAATCAAAATTAATTTATAATGAAAGAATTTTAGAAAATGTGCGAAATTAAATTGATCCTTGAGAGTGAATCCTTTTATGGTTTTGTCACTTGGGATTAAATAGGAATTTGGGCGACTTGTCGCCGGCGAGGAAGTTCATTCAAACGATGGAGATTGAAATCTCGTAATAATAATTTAAAAATGAATTATATTCGGTTTTGGTTTTCATTGGCGCCGAGGTCGCCTACACATCGCAGTAGTTCTTTCATTGAAATGAAGGGAGTAAAGTTGGCAAAAGTCCTCTGGACAGTTGGAGCCGGTGGAGTGGTTGGAGCCGAATGGAGCCATGTCTCCTGGCACTGGAATTTAATTCCATGACAGAGCTTATCAAGGATTATATACAATTTATTACATATTACATACATTGCATTTCTCTTTTGATTCACTTTGCTATTCTCTTATGCTATTATTCACTTTGCAATCCGGAGGTTCTCAATGGGATGATGAGAATTTGATAATCTCAATAAACTTACCAATGTTAACTAATGCTTAACATTTTGAATAAAAAGTCAATATACTTACGTTACGAATATAAGAGAATATTGTAATGCTTGATGTTCGCAAATAAGTTTTTTTTCTCAAATAGCCGAAATAGTAAATATGAGATGTGTAAGTGAAAGATGTTGATTTGAAATTTGCAAGAAGGCGTTTGGGGATATTTTTGGTTCAGGCGAGTGCAGTAGGAATTGAAGAATTCGCAAATGGAAAGTTGAGGTGGCTCATAGGCAAAGTTTATTTCGGGAATGACTTCTCTCTTTACCAGTTAAAAACATTCCACTGGGGTTGAATTTGTTCAGTCTTTGCCTGTCGTTTCTTGGCATAACTTCCTTAACACATTATCATAGGGAAATTGAAAGGTTGAGAGATTTTGAAGTGTTTTATTTTATATGCTTTCTTTATTGGTGACCAGAAATTCATTTGAGATTTAAAAATGTGTAGGAATGAAATAAACAATTTGGAGGAAAACAATTGATTTTAAACGGACTGAGGAAACTCTTGGATTTGTTCAAATTCCCATATCAAATTCTAACCAAAATCTTTTTATTTTATTTTTCTAAATTTCCTAAATTCTCTATAAAAATTTATAAAAGTGCGGAGATTGAAAGTGATTGAGGAATACTAGGGCAAAGATAGATCAAACTAAGTCGAGGTCGAGGACGCAATGTGTTTATTGTTCAATATCGAAATTCAGGGGGGCGGAGTGGGGAGTCTTTTTTCCGAATCATCAAGAGAAGAAGGAGGGAAAAGTCGGAGCTTTGAGAATTTGACATTGGACCCTCATGGGAAGTCGGGAGAATATCCTCGACCGCAGACAACTTGCGACATGAGGAAGAGGAAAGAGAGACAAGAAAGCCTCTCGGAATCATCACAAGAAAAGAAGTTTACCAGGTGAGATTTTATTCATTTACTATACTACATATGACTCCTACTTTAATAATATTTCTGTTACAAATTAATTCACAAATTTTAACCCTTCCTACTCCTAACTCCTAGAATCTATAGAAACCTAGGAGTAAGGATTATCCGCGGCTCATCAACATTTTTGTATCACTCCTTAATCCTTGAAAGTTTCTAGGAGTCAAAATAATGAGTGAAGAAGGGGGAAATTCAAATCTGCTGTTTTTTAAATTAATTTTTTTAATTTCACAATTTGTTTGGTATTGGCATTAAGGCATATTATTGGCACACTCCTTACTCCTAACTTAATTTTTAATTGTTACGATGAGACAGAGCTTATTTAAAAAACTAGGAGTTAGGATTAGGAGTAAGGAGTTGATGAACCTGGGCCAAGGTGTATTAATGTACATTTGATAAATATGACAAATACAGTAAATACTGTAAATATTTAGGTATATGTTTGGGTATGTAGTTGTAGTGTAGATAAATAAAAAATATTTCAAGTTGAAGGTCTATCTTTATTGATAAATAATAATTGAGAGCGTGCAAAATGGGGCTGTGAATTTATAATTTCATGGAAAAAGGCTTTTAACTTTTTCCCAGTTTACATTATTTGAGTTTACTTTTAGAGAATCGATGAAAAGTTATTGATTATTTTTCTCGATGTGAGTTAGGGTTTTGCAAGTACCGAGGTATTTTTTGACGTCAAGCATGAAGCGAACCGAGTGTTTAAACTCTCATACATAATGACATGTCATTTTCCGGAAATAAGCACTCAGCTTAGGCTTACATGTAACGTTGTTACTTATCTTAATGGTAGCCTCTCCCTTTAGTCAGTTCTAGTCTTCTTTAGTTCTAATTCCGGCTTGTGTGAAGTTGACCTTTACGGTTTGGCTTAGGTTAAGAAAACGTCTCTACCTCATTT
Organism: Neelides folsomi; assembly: GCA_034687125.1. Taxonomy (NCBI): domain Eukaryota; kingdom Metazoa; phylum Arthropoda; class Collembola; order Neelipleona; family Neelidae; genus Neelides; species Neelides folsomi. The sequence goes on from JAQGBZ010000434.1 coordinate 29,550, forward strand.
ATTATTTGTTTTTGAGTTGGAGAAAGTCTTAAGAATTGAGTTCCAAGTTTGGAGTAAATATCTTATTTGCGAATCTTTGGAAGTTTAACATGAGAAGGGCAATTCTAAATAGTAATTAAGATTAGTTATTAAGTGAAGTTTGGAAGTTGAGCTTGGGGATTAAATGACAGTTTAATAGGATAAGTTTAATGGAGCTTAATTACTATTCTAATAATAACTCTCGAGTTTTAATTCCCTCGTTTAATTCCAGGTCTCTTTCACATGAGGAAGGGAAGGGGGAAACTTCATCGCCTGACTTTCGAAGAACTCAAAGCACGGATGATTTTCAACAATCAAATCCAACCAGTCAGAAGCTTTTGTCTGTAAGTTTATTTGAATTAATTACAATTAATAACATTTAAATTGATTAAATTGACACAGACAACCATCAATAACTACACTTATAATTTCCATAAAATTTATTTTTTAATTATTATTTTAAAAATTAAACAGGTAATTAATATTGTAATTTTGTTTTATTAGAAACGTGAAGATCGTAAGAACGAATTGAATAGGCCGAGTGATAAAACAACCGGCGAATTTATCCCTTCTGTTAAAGATAGCGAAGAAATTGTTCCACCGCCCAAGACCCATTTTGGGATGGTTCACACCATGCCGAGCAGTTTTGAACCAGAAATCCAACGACAGTTGGAAAGATCAGCTCAATGGTGTAACCGAAAGATCCGAAAAACTCATCGCACACGATCATACAAACCCCAATTGATTGAGGAAAACAAAACCATTGGAATTGATGAAGATGTTGAAGAGGATTTTGATATTGAACTTAATAGTCCAAATGGATCTTCTTCTTCATCAACAAATGGATCGGTAATTAAACAAATATACTCTTTACTTGTACACTTGTACTTTTAATGCTGCCCACTAAATCTACTATTTATTTAAACTAAAGTATTTTTTTATTATTAATAAATTATTATTTTTTGTAAATAGCTTGAAGATTTGGATAAAAAAGGAGTTGAAGATGAGGAAGAATTTGGACAAAGGAATGAACCCCATGAGCCAATTTCCTTCCGAGCAGTTCTTCATGGACCGGTAAGTTTTAAATAAAAGGATTATTAACTGAATAATCCGAATTTTAGCTAGTTGGAAATTCTGACTAATGTTATTTATGTTATTTAATAAGAATGTAGATTATTTACATATAGAGTTATATGGAATATGCATTTTTAGTTTTTGAAAATATTTTATAGTTAATTGCATTTAATTCCGGAGGTTATTTGGAGACGAAGTTTTTCTCTTATCATTTCCTCTTTTCTTCGGTCGGACCTTCGGAACATGTTTGGAATTTGGGAACTTATTTCCTTTTAGCGTGATTTACTTCCGATTAGATTCCAATTCCTTTGAGTTTGGACGTCATGAGGAGACGACGGAGGTCGAGGATTTTTATCTTTATATGCGAATCTCGTGAATTGGGAGATTGAAGAGATTTAAGTCTCGTGAAAGGATTTCCATTCCTTGATTCTCATCGCTAATGGCCTTCATTCCCTTCCCATATAAATTGCATTAGTAAAACAATAAGAATATAAAACCTTTCTTTTTTTCAAATTCCCAAGAGTCTTTTTCGATTGGATTATCATTTATCGACATTTATGATATATGACAAAATATTTTAATTGCAATCTTCATTGAAAAAAGTTTCAATTTTGTTTTCAAAATAAAAATAGATTTAAAATTAGGTTAAAGATGAACATTTGAGGATTTTTCGTATTAAAGTTCGTCGTCCTTTAGTGTGATAAAATATTGTTGTATTTGCCAAGTAGTCCGTGACTCTTTCCCTTATCTTGTTTGGTGAATAGAAAGCAATTAAGATCTTAACTCTTAAACTATTTGGAGCATTCACCTTTATCAATTTTCATCTATCAATTCATGTAAATATATATTCAGAGCTAAGATGCATATTATTATTAATCTAAATAAATTCAAGAGGAAGAAAATAGTTACCTGTATTTGGAAAATTATTTTAATAATTACTGATATTGCCAGAAGCATAACTGATTTATTATAAAATTATTAATTAAATATTTGATTTTTTTAATATTTAGCGAACGGACGATCAAGTTTTGCTTTCCCCACGGAACAGTTTGTTAATCAAAGCTGCCAGAGATCCGAATATTCCTCCAAGCCCACCGCAAACCCAAGCACAGATGAATCCTCCTTTGAGCCGACAAGTTTTCCACGGGGGAGAAGGAAACCCGAAGATGAACGCTTTGAGCCGCCAAGTTGGGAATTTGAAACGGTTTTTGAAAATTTTGGAGGATGAGCATGAACAGCTCTTTGGCTATCGACCTTCCCACGCTGATAAACTCAATCATAAAGAAATGAGGAAATGTTTACTTCAACTCTCAAAAGCGAAACGAGAACTCAAACGTAAATAAAATCATAAAAATAAAATATGCTAAAAATCATTATATCCGATTATATTTAATATTTAATGTTAAATTATTGTAATTTAAAAACTATAATTTATAGCTCTGTTGGTTACCTATTTTTTTTGTTTTATATTATGAATTTAAAGATTTAATTATTGTTGTATTTAAATGATATTTAATAAGCAAATATTTTTGATTTGGCAGAAATGCGGGAAGATCCTTCTGGATATGAAAGTGGGAATTCATCAATTTCCCAATACCCCGATGGGAAAAGATTTGAAGAAAAGGAAGGAGACGATCTTCAAGAATTGCATGAAACTGTGAGGGAAATTGAAGCAGCTTTGAGTGAAAAACGCCGATCGCACAAACGACCTGAGGATTTAAATGAAATGAGCCCGAATGAACTTGCGGATGAGAAAAATGCCATGCAGAGACAACTCCTCATTCTTGAACGACGGCATGGAAGGCCGAAGAAGAGAGAAGAAAAGGAAATTGTGAGATGTTTGTATGAGAGATACAGAGCAGTGAAGAAAATTGGTTCCCGGCTTCTTGCAGCTGGCTCCATCAAAGAGTCTCTCGACCTTGCTCCGATCTTTGAACACGAGGCTTTGGAAATTCCTGAGACTTCCGAAGGAAACTCACGAGACATTAAAGGAAGTCCTGGAAGACGAAGGAGGCAAAATCAAAAGCTTCAATTTGAAATGGATGAAACTTTGAGTTCTGTCTCGGAAGAAACTTTGAATTCGAACAGAACAAATGAAGGATTTCATGATATGAACGTGTAAGTAAATAAATATCTATATTTAACAAAAAACAGTAAAATGATATGCTTTGAGTGTGTTTGTGAAAACTTTGGAAGATTTATAAAATAATATTTTTATATTTAACTTATAGGGATGAGCTCGAATCGAGAATGCGAGTCGTTAAAGATGAAAAACGACGGCTTCGAACTGTTTTGAGAAGATTTGAAGCGGATTTTGAATGTTCGGCCGGGCGGCCACCGCTGAAGGAAGAAAAATATTACACACCGGAAATGGAAGTCGTTTATCAAAAGTACAAACGGCTCCGAGCCACTTTGAGACTTCTTGACGTTCTCATTACGAAGAGAAGATTCCCAAGAATGATTGTAGATCTGAATACAATTGAAGATTGAGAAACCACAAACACACAAATGGGGGTTATTTTGTCTTCGGTAGATTTTAAGCTTTTAAATTGTACTACAACTGCCTCACTTCTCCTTTTCAAACGTTAATTAATAATTTAATTAGTTACACTATATAACTAATTACGATTAATATTAATTTTGATAATTTATTTTAAGGGAACATTTAGCTTTAAAAGATACAATTCAATTTACCATAATGGAACTGCATTTAGTTTTAAGGTCAACTTTTAGCTTTAGCTTAATTTTTGCAATTTTTGAAAACGGTCTTCATTTTACATATGAGAATCATATTTAATAACTGTTAAAGCTATAAGTCTTCTGCTTTCATAATACTGGCGGGTTTACATATTTATAAAAATCCTTAGCTTGGGATTAATTTAATCTACAGGTGTTAAATTATTACAATACTGAATCATAATATTTACATACAGTCTTGTATGATACAGATACATGATACATATTACGTGTATTCAGCTTTGGGATAATTAAAGTTAATGGGATTTAAGCCAATATTTATAAGATGATAGATTAGCTACTTTTTCAAACGGTACCTTTTTAATATAAGTAGTTGTATTTTAATGGCCTAATAAGAGTTTTAAATAACTAAAAATGGCTAGTAAAATTATAAGCAGATTTATGCATTTTTCAATTGCGTAATTAGCAATTTAGTTTTGTCATAAGTTAAAGGCCTCTTTGATTTATTATCAATAGGTTTCCAAAAGTTATTCATTTGTTTGAGAAGCGCCATTTGTTTGTAAAATGTATGGGATAGAATAATTGAGATTTAAGCGAATATTTGATATATTTAAGTTTGGATTTTATTAATTTAAGGTTCAATGAATGAACTTTCGGATTTTTTCTCTTTTTTCCATAATTTCTAGTTTTCAAGTTCTTTCTTCTTTCTATTCTTTCATTTTTTGAGAACCTTTATTTGGGAACTTTGAGTGATTTACTTTTTCTTGTGGGATAAATGGCATTCCAATGACTAGACTTATTAATTTTAGTAATTTGTGTAAAAATGAGTTTTTACTTTTAGTTAAATGGGATCCATTATTTAAGATTCTTATATGGGAAATCCTTCACCTTTACAACTCCACATTAAATAATTTTTAAACGGAAAGTTTTAAGCACGCCATTTAGCATTTATATCACTACAATATAATACTATAGAATAAATATTAACTAATAAGAATAAATATTTATTAAATGCTATTTAATATAAATATTATAGAACAATTTAATAAAATAAGATGATATTTCAACTGCGATTTCACAAAAATGTACAACCAATTTTCTATCAAGAGGCGTTTAAATAGTTTTGAGCCCCCCCCCCCCCCCCATTGAAACCATTTTAGGAATAACAAACAAAAAAAAGGAGTTTGAAGTAATAAATGAAGTTGAACCTTTTGTCTTGTAGAAATGGTTTATAAAATTAAATAGTGTTTAAATAGAGTTAAACTATCATTTAGAGGATTAAAAATCTATAGTTAGAATTTATTTGTCAAAGCTAATATCAATGCCCTTTTTGTAAGTGTCAATAAGGAATACTTTTTTTATTTTTGTTCTCTGCAACTTCCATTGAGATATCGCTTATGATTCTAAATGAGTTGGTAGAAGAAAAAAAGTTCAGCCTTTGGCTCTTTACATCCATTACATGATACCTTGAATAATTGGAAATACTTGAAGAAAGACATAAAATGGATTTTTCTGTCTTTAACTGTTGTACTATATTGTAATTGCATAAATAAATAGCTTGGATAGTTATATCTTAAAGTTAGTTTATTTAAAATCAATTATAGTAGGATTTCAGATTTTAAATGATATTTAGAAGCTACAAAGTACCAAAAACTCTCTTAAAAGAGTTCCTACAATTAAACTATAAAACTGATAGCCTATTTCAATCGAACTTGTATTTGTAAAAGAATATATTTAGAATATTTAAATGTCATTTAGTTATTAATTTTTGAGCATTTTGGTTAAATCAATTATTAAATAATAATGACATGTACCTTTCAAATTAGATTAAATATATCTGGATTTGATATTTAGGGAAGTGGAATTTAAAATTACATAAATAATAGGAATCTCAACAACAAAATTAATTATTATTAACCGTTTAAAACTTTTTGTATCGATAGCTGGTTTTTTCCTGAATTTAGTCTGTTATTTAGTACAGGGGAATTGTTGGACAAATTAGGAGAATTTTAAAGTGTTGTTAAATTGAAGGAATCTTGAATATGGTTCAATTGTATACATTTATGTATGATGAAAAAAAACATATTGTATGATACATATTTGAAGAGTTCTGAATATTTATTGTATGGATATTATCTATTCGTATAAAATATTAGATGTTTGTGTATATAATGAATAGATTTATTGATATTAAGATTTATTTAGAATAAGTCTACCTGGTACAAGATGGTGTGTACAATTATTCGTCTTTAACATGTATGAATAATTTTTAATTCATCCAATTACACATCCTGATTGTTATGAGATTACAAATATGAGAGAAATAAATAATATAATATTATTATAATATCTCCTGTGTATACTGTTACTTAAATGTTTAAGAGAAAATAGATTTTTCACACAAGAGTTTTAATTTACAAAGAGAGTTTTGATAGCGGATACCACGTGTTTCATTTTATCGTACCTGATGTAAAGGGTATTTTAAATACGCAGATGATAATTAATATAATTAATATTTAAGGTAAGTTCATAATATGTAATCTATGGATCTGTATTTGATTAATGGTCTTCATTTATTCGGATTGCTCCTGTTAGAACATTGAATGTAAAATAAAAATATTTCATTTGCTCTCCTTGCATTTTACATCTTTCCATTTAAAAAGAATCTTATAGTTAAAACTTAAATAGTTATAAAAATTTAAAGTAATACATTTTTCTTTATTGGCGTTAAGCATAATGTTACATTTAAATTGTTAATTATACAATTATTATGATAATCATTTTAAAATCATATTTCATACATTCATAGAATTGCATGTTCATAATTGCACAAATTCATGGTTCATTTGCGTTAAGTTCATTTGAGGAATTTGAAGAATTGGATAAAAATCATCATTTTTTATTCCCATTAATTTTTCCCATGGAGCGAGCCGTTGGGGAAGTCACGTAATTTTTGGCCGAAAGCATCACAACCATCCATACCCATATAATATCCATAACATACATATGGATATGTATTGTAGGGGGATCTGATAGGAGAATGAGCACTTGTTCTGCATGTAAAGGATTGGTTGCGTTGTAAGTAGGTGTTTGAGCCCATGAGTGCGAATATGTTGATGAATCTGTTGGATATGGGATAGATGGGCTGATAAGGTCTTTGCTCTTCTGTTTATCTTTATGAGCGGAGTGATCTTCGTGATTCGCACAATGGCCATGCGGTGGAGGGTCTTCGGGGGCTCAGCCCAACCACCAACCCTCAAACCACAACTAGCGAGAGAAATAAAGAGAGCAGATTGGAAAAGGCACCAGTACACAATTCACAACCAGACCAAAATCATTCCCAAATATTAAACTCAATCAATTCAATCAATTAATTTAATATTTAACAAAACTGAACACTGAATAACAAGCAAAACAAGGTTTCTTTTAATTTTACTGATTAATTAAATAAAATAATAATTATTATTTATTCACAGTGGAATTATAAGAAATAATAACGACAGGAAGTTGAGTTGATAAAAAATATATTTCGATAATATAAATATTTATTAGTGGTCGAGGAAGGAGTTTTTATTATATTAAATCTGAATTCTTGGAATGGATTTTAAAACAGTTTGGTGCTATTTAAATAAATTAAATTGTGCTGGTTGGAGTTGAATTGAGTAGCGAATTTTAATTGGTGTAGTCGATAGTTGATGGTTTTTATCCTTTTTGATATACCTGTAATCATTAATCATAAATTGGAGTGGAGAGTCTCTCGAGATTGTTCGAACACGTGGGTTTGATTTGACACTTCTCCTCTCTGCTCTATAAACTCGGGAGCACCAGAGCAGAGTCAACAAGTGGGAAGAGAAAAATATTCCTTCAAATCATGGCTTTAAAATTACGAGTGAGTAAACAAAATACATAAATTTTCTTATTCTTATTACTACATAAATTCTTAGATCATTTCTCAAGTTAACATACATACATAATATAAACTATTTAGTTAATCTACAGTTAATCACTGTAGTTAATTAATTTTTTAAATCATTAGATCCAATTCTAATTGAACAAGGAGATCTAATTCTGCAATTGTTTGGTTTTATTATTAATGGAAATGACTTTTATGTATCTTTGTAATTATAAAGAACTTCCACTTTTTTTGATTCCAATTGGAAGAGTTTAGAGAAAAAAAGAATTAATGAACAAACCACTTGACAATTCTCTTTTTCCACTTCATGTTCGATTAACGAGCTCTTTTCATTCTTTTCATTCTCTCTGCTCAATTCAATGAATCGAGTGGGAAAAGTTGTAAAAGACTTCAACTATTAACATTGTAGCTCTTTAGTAGTTTGTATTTATTTAATGCTCAAGATCTCCCACACGGCTCTGTGGTTGGCTTTTTAAAAACATCATGCGCCATTACCACCATAGAAAAAGATACAAAATAAGTATTATACCAAAAGATATAAAAGTTCAGAATCGTCACATCATTGCTTTTGTACTTTCCCATTATAATATTATTTATTAACATTAACTACAGAGTCTAAATATGGTTAAATGCATTTTATGTAAACATAACTCTTGTCATAATAACCAAAGTCTTAAAGCTCTTAAAGCACAAATAAAGAATAACATTCAACAACCTGTTTAGAAAATGGAAACAAAGCATATTTATTTAAGAAAATAAGAAAACCAAAACGGATTTCAAATTCTTTTCATTTTTCATCGTTGGATGTTTTTTCCTCTCATGTTGGGGTTTTGTAATTGCTAAAGGCGTCATTTCCGTCTCACACAATTGTTGATGTCATTTGATGTCATCTTGAGTGATTTTGATTGAGATGGCCGTCAAAGTGTGAGTGAGGGGGAGAAAAAAATTCCTCTTTATTTTCCTCCTCTTCAACTTTATGTTCATTGTATCGTTCCTCCTCCACCGGCTCGCTCGCCCCTTTAATTTATCTTTTATTATCATCATTTAAAATCGTGATTTAAACATAACTGGACATCCATCCTCCTAATTGGCTCCATAATCCAACACCATCTTTTCAAGCCTCTTGCAATTGACAGTTTTAATCCTCATACATTCCGATTCATTATTTTTACATTCCATTGCCCAAGTTTATTCACATGTTTACTAAAAGTTTAATACATATTTTAACACATGTTTAATTCTTTAAACAATTCTTATGTTACATTAAGCAGTTTTAGATTTTATTAAAGATTTTATTCAAAAGCTGAACAGAAATTTAAACAACGATTATTTTAAATTAAACCCGAGACATTGAGTTATGGGGGGTTTTTAAGTTACCTAGCATTTTAATAAGTTTTAGAATTCTTATTAAAAGTTAAAATAAAAAAAGTTAAAGGATTGTAAAATGGTTAAGAAAGGCTTCAATTTGAATTTTCTTTCTACGAAGGGGAAGATGAGCGGAGCGAGCAACATCCTTGAACAGAAACATCATGTCTCAAGAGACAAACGTGGGCAAATCCTCGGACATCTTAGAGGTTTTCGTGGATGCACAGTTTGGTTCACAGGTAAAATATTTCATCTTTTTTATTATCTTATTTCTTCTTATTATTTTAAAATTAAATTAAGTCAACATTTGATCGACATTAATTCAATCAGCATTGACATTTGATGTCCCACGAGGGAATTTCAGCTCAAATTCAATTTTTTGAAACGTATTGTGAAAATTTAGCTTAAAGATAAGCCACGATGAAATTCATTGAAAGCCAATGATGGGAGTTGAACAATAATGTGATTAAGGATTTATTGGCTTTTATTGGATTTGATCGGATTATTGGATTAATTCGGGATTGGATTAAATCTTGATCGAATTAATTCTTGCTGATGTTCATGTTGAATTTTGGTTTAAATTGGTAATTGTTGAAGGTTTGTCTGGAGCCGGAAAAACGTCAATTTCATTTGAGCTGGAAGCGTTTTTAGTTTCTCATGGGATTCCCGCCTATGCCCTCGACGGTGACAATGTGAGGTCAGGCTTAAACAAGAATTTGGGATTTTCGAAGGAAGATCGTGAGGAAAATATTCGTCGAGTTGCTGAAGTGGCCAAGTTGTTTGCTGATTCCGGAGTCGTCGCTCTTTGCTCTTTCGTCTCACCGTTCCAGAAGGTGCTTAAAACCACACTTCCTTTATCTGCTTTTTATTACTTTCTATTTGCATACCAAATCTACACTTAACATTTTAAATATTTAGACCTAATGAGTCAACTAAATGAAAGCCATTAAATATACATTACATATTATTTATCTTCAAATGTCAAAATAAGGTTAGCTCGTTATATTATATTCCACTTTCTCATTAAAATATTATTGTATAAGGTATTTACTATTTATTAACATTTAATACTTTAATGTGTAATAGAAAAAGCTTTGTAGTTATTTTCGTAACATTAAATATAGTGATGTTAAATGCATTTAACACACAAAGTATAAAAATTTGCACGTTGCAAACATACGAATGTCAATGTGGAAATTTTTGCAAGCATTTTTAACAATATAAGCAACTGTAATGTATGAAAAATTTACATCGCCTCTTTTAAATCTAGACAAATTAAAAATTATTCGTGTTATTAAAAATTTATTAAAACTAAAACTAAAAATATCGTTTTCGATCTTTGGGTATATTATAGCATAAGAAAGAGAGTTAATGGAATGAAGTTGTAGGAAACGGTTTAAATGTTGAAGTAAATACCCGGGTATTTCAGGACAGAGAGTTGGCGCGGAAGATTCACGAAGAATCCCAGCTGCCTTTTTTCGAAGTTTTCGTCAACACTCCATTTGATGTTTGTGAGCAGCGTGACACAAAAGGACTTTACAAAAAAGCAAGAGAAGGGAAAATAAAAGGTCGCTAATAAGTTTTAAATAAAATTATTTAATTTAATTTGACAATAATTAATTTTTAGATTGAATTTAGAACGTTTTGTTTTCATTTCGCATTTAAAATATTTTAATGTGCTTAATTGTGATACTAAAATTGTTTTAGGTTTCACTGGGATTGACCAGGAATATGAAACTCCCACAAGTCCTAACTTGAGCGTACAAACTGTCGGGATTTCAATTGCCGATTCAATGATGGCTGTTGTCAATCTAATAGCAGATCATGTAAATTAAAAAAGAAAAAAACCTATTAAACATATATAAAAATTTAATTAAAATTAATTTATAATTTAATTTCTAAAGGGTATTTTACCAATGGAGCTGAAATGTGTTGACCAAGGCCTTGAACTTTTTACCGAAAGGAGCCATTCGGATCTCCGGGCCTCAATCGACTCAGCTCCGCATTTAAACATTTCCCAATTGGATTTAGAATGGTTGCAAGTTTTGTCCGAAGGTTGGGCTTCGCCCCTTACGGGCTTCATGCGTGAAGACCAATATCTCCAAGTAAGGCAAAATATTGTTAATGTCGGACAGGAAATGACCTGCGGTGGGGGAGGAGGCCAAGTGGAAAAAGTTATTTATTTTTGACAATGCCCAGGCGCTTCACTTCAACGCTCTTGTGGGAGATTCCCTTGTCACGATGCCTTTGGCCATCGTTCTGCCCGTCTTCAGCTTCGACAAAGAAAGATTGCAAGGATCGAAGGAAATTTGTCTCGTGTTTAAAGAAAAACCAATTGCGCTGCTCAAAAACCCAGAATTCTTCCCGCACAGGAAAGAGGAACGATGTGCAAGACAATTTGGAACAACTTCTCCGAAGCATCCTTATATTAAGGTAAAATTTTTTATTTTAATTTAACTGTTAATTATTTTCCAAACATTTGTTTTTAAATAATTTTAATAATAAATTATAAAACCGTCAATTTTATTTTTAAGAAATTCAATTTTAGAAAATTAAACATATTTTAATTAGATTTTTCTGATTCAACTAACAATAAGAATTAAATTTATAATAATTTTTTTATTTAGATGATTTTAGACAGCGGCGATTGGCTCGTCGGTGGAGATTTGGAAGTTTTTGAAAGAATTCGCTGGTTCGATGACTTGGACGAATATCGCTTAACTCCTGCAGAGATTCGGAGAAGAATTAAAGAAATTGGTGCTGATGCTGTTTTTGCGTTCCAATTAAGAAATCCTATTCATAATGGACATGCTCTTCTTATGCAAGTAAAGCTGAAAATAAAAACTACAATTTTAATAATATTTTTTATATTAAAAAGTAATTATTTATGTTAGACTTTGATTTAATATTTTGTTTAATTTGTTTAATTTTAATTAAGGATACGAAAAAGAAATTAATGGAAGATTACGGTTGCAAAAAGCCGGTTCTTCTTCTTCATCCACTTGGTGGTTGGACGAAGGAAGACGACGTTCCTTTGCCGGTTCGAATTGCTCAACACAAAGCAGTTCTCCATGAAAGAGTTCTCGATCCAGAAACGACAATTTTGGCAATTTTTCCTTCTCCTATGATGTACGCAGGGCCGACGGAGGTTCAATGGCATGCGAGGTAAAATTAATTAAATTAATATGATTAAATAAATTAGAATTTTAAAAAGGAAACAACTATGTATATAAGTAATTTTTTATTAATTTAAAACATTCGAGTTCTTTTTAATTTTTTAATCGAGTAATATTTGTAGAGCAAGGTTGAATTCTGGAGCAAACTTTTATATTGTTGGACGTGACCCGGCTGGACTTCCCCATCCTGAAAATCCATCAATTGACCTTTTTGACCCGAGCCACGGGGCACGAGTTTTGAAAATGGCCCCTGGGCTCCCTGGACTTGAAATCATCCCTTTCAGAGTGGCAGCCTATGACAAGAAAGGAAGGAAAATGGGTTATTTTGAACCTTCAAGAAGAGACGATTTTGACTTCATTTCCGGAACAAGAATGAGAAGTAAAAAAATTCGATTATATTTATTTAAATAATCTTAATTAAAATTAAATTCGAAATATGAATAATAGTTTTATCCTTTGTTGTATATCTTTTGTTTGATTCCAAATTTTTTATAGATTTGGCGAGAAATGGTGAATATCCTCCAGATGGGTTCATGGTAAGATTAAATTAAATTAATAGATGTAAATTAACATTTATTAACTAGAAGTTCAATTTAAACGAGCTGGTAACTATAATTAAAATTAGATAAATTTCATTTAATTAAAATCTTTTAAAGGCACCATCGGCGTGGAACGTTTTAGCCAAATACTACAAAAGCCTTCAACACCAAAGAGATGACTGAGACTTCAATTTCACGTCTTTGTCTCTTTTATTCAAAAAATGTATTCCTTTGACCAACGGTGAATTTTAAATGCAATTTGTTTTACTTTTCAAAGTTTAAGAATGTTATGAGTTATAAATGAAGTCTTTGTGTAATTTATTGACAAATGGTGCCTCAATCTTTAAATGTATTCGTCATATCAAAACATATTCTTTAATGGAATCAAAATTGTTAGTTGTTTTAATGTTCAATTGTGTGCTTAAATAAAGAATTCCGTGTTTTAAAAACCTTCTTTACCGATCATTTATTTTTATACCTTTAATTTAAAAATATAAAAACTTTATCAAACCAGCTTTTTTGTCTTAAATTCGTTTTAAATAAATAAAAATATTTATAATAAGAAAAATTGAAGAAATTAATTTTTGTAGATTTTAGGTTACCCCTTGTGTTCCTGAAGTGCAAAAAGTGCAAAAATGGTTTTTTTAAATGGTGAAAATAATTGAATAAAATTTTGACTCATATTTATTAATTTTATTGAACATAAAACCCCTTTGAAAGTGAATTAATAGTGACTTGAATGAACAATGAATATCCTCCATGAGATATACACTTAAATGGAGTAAATCTCTATCTTAATACTGAATTTGTACTCGGTTCACAAATGAATCAATGAGGGAAGTTACTTGATGATGAGAAAAGTTGTCAAAGGTCCTTTTAAGTGTTAACAATCTTGTAGGGCTGAGATTGGACGCAGAGGGATTTTTCTTCTCCTCGGTCGCTCATCTTCATTTTGCTGTTCCGCCCACCAATGGGGACTTGAGATCCTCCTGAGGCTTCAATCAATTTAATTAAACAAACTGATGATCAAACACTTTGTATTGGATTACAATCGGTTTTCAATTCGCGTACCATTGGTTCTATTAATTAAATTGTGAGTATCAGGAGATGAATTGATATTGATTAAAGTTTGACGTGTGTTTTCGCGCGGTTCGACCAACATCATTGTTGTCCCGATCCGGGTATCTGGCGTGTAATGGACAAATGGGCACCATCGGAAAACTTGCTGGAATCCTTTTCGGAATCTTTAAAAATTAACAATCAATTAAAAAGAAATATATATCAAATTAAGAAATTATTATAATTAGTCAAAAAAAATTACTATATAATTGAACAAAAATAAATAATAATTAATCAAAAATAATATTTAATTATTTAAAAAATAATTAATATAAAATCGTTTAGTTTATGGCAGTTAAAATTTTTTAAGCCATACTTACGTACTACGGAAGCATCACAGGATATAAAAAAACAAAAACAAACATTTAACGCATTTAACTACACAATTTATAAAATGCTAAAGCGGAAATTTTGTATCAAATTTTGCTAGATAAAATTTGACAACTTTGATTAATAAACAAAAATTAGTTTATTATGCAAAATAATAAATTCTTTGAATGAATTATTCGAAAAGAATCAAAAGGGGCGGAATTCTATCCAATGTAAAATCGGGAGGGAGACAAATAAAGCAGGGCATTAAAGCGTATCAAATTGTGTTGATTACAAACCTGGCGTTCATCCAGCAGTAAATGATCGGATTATACATACCTAGAACGAAAAGAATAAAGAATATGTGTGAGGTTGATTGAAGCTCGTAAATATCAAATGTGTATTTTCTAACGCGCGTTTTCAATCTGTTTTGTCAACTTTTTTCCTAATTGTGTTTTATCAACTATTTTGTACACGTGTTTTAATGTTTTTTTTATCAACGTAAGGTTCTTTTACTATTTGACATGGCGAGCCAATAGATGCCCAAATACACTTCCTTGATTAAATGCTTCCTCGTCACATCTGGGAACATGAAGCCGATGATGAAGTAAAGGTGGAAGGGAAGCCAACAGAATGCAAAAATAGACACAACCACCATCATCATTTTTACAACCTGCGAATAATTAAATTATTTTAATTTTAAAATTTAAAATCATTAAATCGCTTAAATTCAGAATTCTTAAAATTATTTTCATATAACACGAGCAAATATTTAAAATATTTAAAAAAAACAATTTAAAGCAATTTAAAATTTTTTTAGTAATAAGTTAATTTAATTATTAATTATTAAATTATTGAATTAATATTAGAAATCAAAAGTTTCCGTTATTCCATATGAGAAAATTAAAATTTAAGAAATCAATAAGTTTTTTGTAAATTACAATTGGCGAGAAACAATTTAAATTAAGCTCTTTGTTCCACTTTGCCATTTTCCTGATTTCACAATGATTGTGAGTCCATTAGAAATCAATTGAAGAGCGAAACAGTGGAGATTTGATTCTTGTCAAAAAAGAGAAAAGAGGAGATCGTGATTTTACCCGCCGTTTTGATCTGATGTTTTCTGTCTGTCTGGCCGTATGCTCCCCAATTGATTGCGATCCCCAGAGCTCAATCCCGACTCGGGCATAAGTGAACCCCATGACGGCGATAGGAACGAAGTACGTGAAGACCATGAAAAACACATTGTACCTATTCAAACACATATAATGATCCAGAATATTAATACTCTTTCTGATACAATATTTAAACTGTCTACCATATACCATAAAACATATGGAACTACTTAAATATATATGAACTTGTGTATAACATACTCTTAAGTGATGTATTGATAAAATATTAGACTTCTATAATTTTATAAGAATTTGTAAAATCTCTTACATTTTGTATTTATAAAAAGTATTAAATATCTCTTTATAATAGAAAAAGATCATTTTTCAAAGAAGCCATTTTTTGTAAAATTGTGGGAGATTTAATATCCAAGAACCGAATATTAAATTTAATATTAATCACTCAATATTGAATTTAATACCTTATAAGTATAATTCTTATATCAATATTTTATATATTATGTATGAACATTATTTTCATATTTTCATATAATCTTACTTATAAATATGGTAAGTATTAAGTATAGGAAAATAATTGTAAAAGATTATTAAGTGTATAGGATAAGTATAGGGATGAAAATATATATGATATGAAAATGTATAACTTGATATGAAATTTGTCCCATTTGATCTTTATATTTCTAAATTGGTGCTTGAGGGAGTAAAGAGAGATGTTATGGAATATTATTGATAGTTTGGTCGGAGAAAGTGGAGATGCATTACACGGGTGGATGAGGGAGATTCATAAAAAGATAAAATCAACCACGAATTTCCTCCCATCATTCTCCTATTAAGAGATCCACAAAGGGGTCTTTAAGAACCAAAAACCATTCAGAGATTCTCCTTTGATTCCTCAAGGAGTTTCTCAACAAAACTCTCCACGTTTTCTCAATTCCTCTCCACTTCCCATCTCTCCACATTTTTTCAACTTTCTTCCCATTTATTTACTTATTATTTGAATTAGAAAATCCATTTTATTGTCAAATATTAATTTTTAATTTAATGTTTAATTGATTATTTTATCAATATAATTAAAACGACCTAAAATTAATTTTTGATTTCAATAATAACCAAGAATATGCATAATGTCTAATTGTAAATATTTAAATGATTTTAAGTGACTTACAAGAACTCGGCTTGGGATTCATTTTGTGGTCCGTCGGGCCATTCCGCGTAACACCAAATTATTGAGCCGTCTTCATAAACCTTTTCAAAGGTCTCAAAGTAGATGAAATTCGGGAAGGAGAGAATTGTCCCACCGACCCAAATGCCTCCAGCGATTCCAAGAGTCAATCGCTTCCCCATCCTTGGCCTCAACGGGTACATGATGGCCATGTATCTGAAATTGTCCAAACACCCATCAAAAACTCACTTTAACCATTCATTTTTAACAATGTGGACGCACTTCACTTTTGTTTACTCAACATGTCTTGGTGAATATAAATCCTATGTAATAAAGGTATTGTATCTTATATACTATACTATTTATGTAATATACAGAAGTATTGTACAAATACATATTATAAGTACCATATATTTCATATTGTATAAATATACTGTATAGATTTGTATTGTAAAGATGATGATTTTGCCCAGAAGTCCAGATATAACTTTGAATGTGTATATAAAAGGAAGTCGTTGTCGTTTGAGTCATTGGGAAATGTTTTAGGAATCGTCATAAAAAGAAGATGAGGGCATTTTGGCTCTTGATGGGTCGGTTTGGTCCAAATACAAATAAAGTACAATCTGAAGGAACTTTCTTGACGTAAATCCTCTTGTACAAATTCTCCCCAACTTTTCACATCATGATCTTAATGTCTATTTTACTTACTTATTTCTCTCAATCTTCCCTTTTTCCCTATGTTTCTTGTCGTTATTTTTTTCCTACGTGACTTTGTTTCAATCTCATTTGATCAAAATCCTCATTTGGTTTCATTGTTATGATTAAATCTTAAGTAGAGCAAAAACAAAGGGCTATTACTTACAGAGTATTAACTCTCACTTGATTAAATACAATCAAGCTGATAATCCGCTTACGATAAACAACCAATAATTTTTCCAAAAATAAAAAACCCATACAAATAACATTTACAAAAGATTTTTTTTTATACAAAAATGTTATTTTGGCCAAGTTTAGTTTCTTTTACAAAGTATTGGATTATTTTGGGTTGATGGGAACTTTTTTCCTAGTGCTTTTTCGCATTATGATAAGAATTGAGTCAATTTCGCACGAGTCGCGTAATGGAGTTATTAAAGTTCCGTATCGAAGAATGTCATGATTCCAAGTTCTTAGAAGAGTCATTACAGATAAATGAACACTTTTGAAGAATCGATAAATCTTTACAAATTTATTGCTCGTAAAATTACTCCTGGGCTTCTGAGCAATTGTCTAAATTTAACTTAACATCTGGACTTTTATAACAGGAGCGTTTAGTAATACATTTGATTCGGAATGTTTAAGTTAAAGTTTAGGTAGAAGTTAATTGGGCATTCCTGCACTTTTTTACATTACATCTATGGACAATATCTAACCAATTAGTATTTTGAATTCAATCTAGATGGCGAATATGTTCACTTTAGCAAAATCTTATTGGGGCATGTTGGTCTATGGGCTATCTCCAATACATTACCGGGGCGAAACTGCACTTTCTTACCTGACACCTACTGATAAATTATTGTTACTAAAATGGTTCAATTGATCAATGAAATGAAACTGAACTTTTTATATTTTATTCGTCGTTTTGCTTGCGTTTTTTTCTGATCTTTAATTTTAAATTGCGTTCAATATATTAAGCATACATTAAATTATACTCTTTATTGATAAATCTTTAATAGTTCAATTAATTCTTGAGTTGCATGCTTATATTAATTTCCTTTTAAATTAACTGAATATTTATAAAAAGTTATTGTTATAAGAAAATATTTATTTTATTGTAACGAGTTTAAAATCTTTTATTTATTAGATTTTGTAATAAAATTGAACGAGTATGTTATTAATATACGGAAAACTTTGTATCAGGTTCCTATAATATATTTAATACATATGTACCGTAAAAAATCGATTAAGAGCCCCGGCTACTATTTAAATGTGAACCTCCGAGACCCGGCTATTAATCGAATCCAGGCTACTAATCGAATCCGGCTACTATTTCTAGTTGCAATTTTAATGCAAAAGTGTGATTATATTTTATCAATTCAATGTAAAGTAAAATCAAGAATTACACTTTTTAATGACATTTGAGATTAAG
>JAQGBZ010000435.1:0-48175 GCA_034687125.1 Neelides folsomi
ATATGATTATATTGTTATTTTTAATAAATGGATTGTTAATTTAATTTCATTTCATAATTCACGCATACGAGTACTCGTCGAGTACTCGCCGAGTAGTAACGAATAGTGAAAATCGACCCGAAA
The DNA here is from genome assembly GCA_034687125.1 of Neelides folsomi. NCBI lineage: Eukaryota > Metazoa > Arthropoda > Collembola > Neelipleona > Neelidae > Neelides > Neelides folsomi. The sequence goes on from JAQGBZ010000435.1 coordinate 124, forward strand.
CGAATACGAGTCGAGTACTCGTATTCGTTATCCGCACGAGTAACGAATAATACTCGTGTTCGTTCCATCCCTACTTTTAAGCATTATGTAGTCTTTATCCAAGGATGTCTTTATCCATTATTATGTATTAATATAAATACTCTGATATTTTATGCACCTGCAGAGCAAATTAACAAAGTATTGCATGCAATCAAAAACAGGTATCATGTACCAATCTGTTTTTTATGATGATATCGCGATTAATATGTAGTATAGAGGTGTAATTAAATATTGTATACCTGGATATATTGTATATTTAAAGTATGCTACCAATCCTTCAAATTAACCCAATTGTTTATTCTTAAGTAATTTATTATTTGAATATCTTATTGTTAGCATACTTTAAGTTCAAACAACTTTTTATTGCCATTTACTTCACTTAATCATCAATTGAAAGGAATTGAAAGAAAGAGGAGAGAAAAATATTGTTTTGCGTCATTGGTGGCCTTAACCTTGCATGCTGTGTTTATTAATATTCTTTATAAATACAATAAATCTCTAACTCATCATTCCAAATTGAGACATTGCTCTGTATTACTTACATATTATTATAATCACAACAGATCAACATTATAAAATGCCTGATCATTTCCTATTTGAATAAGTACAACATACATACTTTTTAAGGAGATGACGCCTCGAGTCCGCATTTAGCAACACACTATAAGTACGAGTATTTAAAATTGCCTAACGTTAAATGCTTGAGGTCAGATATTTAAATAGAGAATAAATGCTTATAATGTAAATTATTAGATTTTTCTCTAATCATTATAAATAATATTATCTTGCTCTCGGTACTTCAAATGAGAATTTATAATAAAATCAATCATTTTTAATCTCGTTACCTCAAAATTGTCAAATCTCATGCGTGAATATTCTGATTATACTATATGGTAGATGTTGAAGAAATATACCTACACATCAATATAATAAATAATCAAGTATAATACAAAAATACAAAAAATGTAAAATTGAATATTTCGAATTATCACCAAACTTTCAAATTTTTACAGAAGCCATTAAATAGACTACCTGTACAACTGAGCAACAGCATACAACCCCTTCTTTAACCTTTTTAATTTAACATCAAAGCTCACAATTTGTGTATTTTTAATTAAATAGTTTGGAATCACAATAAGAAAATTATCAATAATAATATAATTAATAAATGAATTTAATAAAATGATAATATATCAAACTCTCATCATTTATTTGTTAAATGTAATTAAAATTAATTACAATAAAATATATACAAATTGTACCTATTTAAAAACACAATGGATTTTGAGTTTCATGAGATATGATCATGTTTTAATTAAAGGTGAATTCTTAATTAGGATGATGTTTTAAAAAGAAAATGCCATTTGTCCCAAAGGGAGATTTGTGTGGTGATTGAGATCAATTCTCCATTTTCCTGATTTTCGCATGAACCGTATTGAATTGGAGTGAGTGGCGAGTTGGGAAGGTTGTCAGTTTACGTTGGGCTGCGGAGGAAGACGGGCGTTCGCGCAAAAGCTCCTCTCCACGTTTTCATCGTTTTCATTTTCATCCCCATCAATCGCTAAAAGTGAAAAGGCCCTTAATTTAAATATAAAGTGCCAAATATTGAACAACCCTTTTGAAAACACTTTTTATTATCGTATCATCTCGGCATCGTCAACTCGGGTTAAAAATCTTAATTTCCTTATCAATTTTATCAAAGTTTAAAATTGAAAATCAAATATTACATAAAAGTGTTAAGATTCATATCGCCTTTATTGGTTTATTGTTTACAAATTCTCAACCCAGTTATTAAACAAATATTTAACATGGTTTAAACATTGTTGGTTTCAAGTGAATTGAATTAAAACTTGAGAACGTTTTAAGTAATTGAATTCCCTACTTCAACGATTCTGTTTGCTATTTCTCATTTTCTCTCAACGATATTTGAACTGGAGGATTCTCTTGGATTTTCCCATTTTGGGCCTTCTTGAACAAAGACACTCGACAGTGAGGAAACTTGTGCAATTTTCTTAAGAATTTCAACCAGTTGTTTTTGCGTTATTTCTTCGATAAATAGTTATTTGTTCATGGTATCTGAAGTAGGTAGGAATCGTAATTGTGTTGACTCAAACTTCGTTTGTATGAGAAGCTATACTTAATGTTTATGCTACATACTTCCACCAGAAGTTATTTTCTACATCAAAATTCCGTCTGAGAATGTAAGTTTTGAGTATCTAAAAGAGTCAAACTAACAATGTATATTATGAACACTTCAAAGTTAAAACTAACTTCATTAAATATAAATATAATCTAAAGTTTCATTGCGCACTTTGTTTCTTTTGAAGAGTTTTTGAAATTTTTTTTAAGCAATTGAGAAATTCAAAATTCAGTTTGTCCTATCTATAACTGTAAAATTTCAACAGTACTTTTGATCAAATGCAAATATTTAGATATGAATGCAATGCAATATTTATATTGAATGTTATTATTAGATTTTGTCTTCTTCATTGATTGATCCTTGAGCACGAATGTTATTTTTATAACTGTAATATCATAATCATAACTTCATAACATTCAGCTTGTTCGGTTAGGATCAAAAAATATTCAAAACTAGACACGCGAAAAATAATACAAATATGTATATTAGGTATAATGTATTTTGGTAAATGCCTATATTAGAATTACTAATACATCCGCTTGAAATAACGTCACACATCATGCCCATTACAATTTCAAATCATAATAAAAATATTGAATGCACCGAGCCATATAAGGAAGTCAACATCTGTACACAAAAGATATGTCGAATGCGCGAATTGTATGCAAAAAACATGTCGGATATAATGCTTATTGTCACATCAAGTTAACATACAAAAAATTGCTGAAATATTTTAATATTTAACTACTCATCATTTGATGATTAATAACTCTTCAATAACAAGACTCACGCTTAAAAAATTCTAAAACTTCGAATTTATTTTTATAAGAAGTTTTGTTCTCAAACTATATATAATCTCTCTTTTCATACTGTATTTTTGTATGTAATGTTATATGAGTAAATATAGGATTTAGTTCATTAGAACTTAAGACGCTCATTTTAACGTCTCATTAAATTAATTAGGTATTTTATATTGTTTATATATGTAGTTAGGATTGTGTACAGTGTTATATTGGTATTGAGAAGCTTGTGAGACTGAGGATTTAGTTTAACGTATAGTTTGTTTCTTCCATTTATTATGAGTTAAATGGACCTTAAAGAATAGAAACGCGATACGAGGTCGGAGGAAGAAAGAATTCTCCTCTTGGGACAAATTCATCTTCCTCCCCACCTCGCACACTTCCTCTTTAATTTCCGCACCAAACCTGTCGGACAAATTGTGAAATTGCATTATTGTCGCATTTAAAATAGTTTCAACACTTTATACTTTATTTATGGAAATCGTTCAATTCAACCTAAACTAACCCCAACAAATCGTTCAATTTAATATATTTATATCAATTTATTCTAATATACCTAACAATATTTAATAGTGGTGTTTTCGATACACTTGCTTGAATTGCTATTGTAAATATTGTAAAGAGAAAACTTTGAACTGAAACTTATTTCCCATTTATAGTATATTTGAAAACACGGGAGAGTGAAGATGGGTCAAACTGAAGAAGACGTTACAGGAAGGAGCGAAAGCTCTCCGCAAGATGAACCAAGTTTAACAATGAGTCCGCCACCAATAAGCCACCCCACTCCACCGATGACTTCAGTTAAAAGAAACTCTGTGTCTCGAGAGGAAGAGTCACCTTCAGAAGTTCCTAGAAGTGGGAAGTCAGAGGGAGGAGAAATGTGTTCAAATCTCAGTAGCTCCGAAGAGACAGAGATGAATTCATCGATCTCCTCGAGGAGCCCTTTGAATAAAGATTCAAGTACAACGTCCTCAGAGCTCTTTGAATCCCCTGAAGAGGAGTTGAGCGAGGGAAAGAGAAAACGGAGACTTTTCTTCAGTTTTGGTAAAGTCATAAACCGCCTCGTCCCATCCAAATCTACTGAGCAACTCAATGAGAATGGGATTATTCTGATGAACAATGCTGGTGTTGTTGGAGTTTCCAAGTCAAGTTCTGAGTCCAACATTCCAATGTGTCACAATTCTCTTGATAACCTTGCTGGAGATGACGAGTTGGTAACTTCAAGATCGACTGATTCGAGTTGTCTCCTCTCCACATCTCATAACATGAATAGCCCAATTTTCCAACCGAGAACCGACCCGGGAGGCATCCAACTTCTCGGCCCTGAGGAAGAGAACAATAATAATGGAAGGAGGTCAGAGCCAGTCGATGAATTAAAATTGACCAGTCCAGTGCACTCGTCTCATGGGCCCAAATTTAAGCTTATAGCCGAAGGAGATGTGCAGATCTGTAAAGTGAAGCATGGGCAGAATTTAATGAGCAAATTGGCAAGTTCCAAGATTCTAAGAAGATGGGAAACTCATCACATTTACCTCAACGACTCCTGCATTTCATCAAAGACGGTAAGTTAATTTCCTATTTAATAAATTGGCTTATCAAAGGTTCAATATTTCTTTGATATAATTATAATTAATTATCAAATATTTAGATATATTATACAAGTAAATTGTAAGGTGTTCAAATTCTCATTAAAATTTAATATTCAAGCTAGGTATAATATTACTACATGTATATTATGTATAGCATTATTTCCGTTTAATTTGAGTTCCAAAGACCCAGATTTCTCATTATAGAGTCTATGAATTTCTATATGGTATGGGAACATCTGAAGAGTTTTGTAGTGATCCCGATGATAATTGAACTAATGGCCTCAACTCTTGACTCAAATTTAAATATTTACATTTTAGAGCTCAAGAAGAACACGTAAATATTACGACCAATTTCTAAATATTCCGCTTTGAATAGTAAAGGAAGAAGTAGGTTGAAAAGACGTAGAGTTTACAAAAATGAATCCGGTTGTTGAAAATAGTAATGGTAAACAACAGAAGGGAATGATTTGACGCTGAGTTCATCGGCGTCGTAACAAGATGTAAGTTATGAGGCGCAACTTTATGTGCCGTACCGTACATGTTGATATAACCAACACTCCGTTTCAGTTTATTTTAAGCAGGAAAAAATTGGGAAAACATTTCTATAAATACTCCCGGGGATGAAATCTGAGTGAGTTAAAAGATATTTGAATGTACGAATCTAGATAGGTTAAAGAATTATTGCTCATTATTTATTTGAGATCATGTACGCATGATTTTCAATTTTATCTCTAAAAGTTTCTCTTTACATCATTACCTTTAACAATGCAAAAATACATAACTTAAAATTGGTAAAAGGAATGATTCTGTTATATCAGTAATTTCAGTACACTGTTGTAATACAGTTAGTATCTACGATATGGTATAGAAAGCAGTCTTGATATAATGCACCGATTTAAAAGACAATTTTATTAGCTAATTTTAAGAATTCCCCAAAGTAAGCCAATCTTAACTTCCAGATCATTTACCAGGAATGGCATCAGGAATACATTTTCAATCGGAATTTAAATTCTAATTTTAGGTCAATGCTTAAGGTTTCATCTTGGCTTAATTATTCGATCGTTAGCTTTGAAGATTTTTTCATTTAAAAGAATCTACAGTTAAAAAGGTGCTTTCCCTCCTTTTACTTTTATTTTAGCTTATGGAATTTGTGGAGTTGAGTTCAATTCCAAAGATTTCAAAGATTCTAAGGATTAAGAAAATATTCAGATTAATAAGTATACCACTTCCTATTTAAACAACTACCCGATTATTCTATTTGGTTATTCGTGGTTCTTATAACCATTTGTCGTATCATTCGTTTATTTTGATATTACATTATTATTAGTAATTTTTTATTTCTCGCATTCATTCTTAATTTACCTAAGTATGTACTACTTGTTTGTACAATGTGGGAATGGGTTAAAGGAAGTTTATATTTATTATTTACTTTTTAACCAAACTAGCACATGGATAACAGGGAAATTGACTTTTGGGACTTTGATAAAAAATTGATTCGTTATAAAAGGTTATAATGTAAATATGCCGTATCCTGTATGTATGCATTTACGATCGTCCTCGTATTAAATATTCATTTCTTCCCATATTCAAGTGTTATGTCCAAAAATTCTTTAGATTTATTAATTTTGTAAATGGATCAATATTTGGAATTCTTTCATTTTTATTCGTCCAATGACAAATACTAAATGAATAATAATATTTAACATTGGTACATGGAAAAGCTATTTCATTCATCATGCTAAATGAGAAGTAATGCTTGGAATATTTAACTAGGAGCTTTTAAAGTTATCATAAATGTGCGTTTTGATATTCCATTTAGCATATCATAAAAAATAAGAATGGAAAACAAAATTGCGACTCGGTAGTATTTACCTTTAATCGAAGAAAAAAATTCCTATTCCTATATAATAAAAAAACTCCCTGCGTAGTATTTGCTCCATGAGAAGTTAGCTTTTTATATTTATGCACTTAAGTACATCATTCATTTTATATTCGAGGTATGTTCGCAGTTCCAGGGTGTGTGTGTGCGCCTGAATGTGATTGCACAATTTATTAGCCATTAGTTTATTGCATAAATATTTTTTTTATCGCTTGCACGAATCGTTTAATATTTAATATAAACTATTATTTATCTTTTTTGAGACTTAACTTGAGATGGTAAATACGAAACCTCGATTGACTGATAAGGTGAAGAATTTACTACACGAGTAAAGGCAAAGGTTGGTCATTGAACATACACAATAGGGTTTTTTTGCATAAGTAAAAGGGTTTTTTTCACACCAGATAAAAAAAATCTTTGCATATTGATCCTTTGTGGAGGGATGTGTAAGAAAGTGCGAGAGAGTGAGAGCATATCTCTCCATTGAATCAGAAGGAATAAACCATTCCAAAGGTTTGGAAGAAGTAAATGTCCCTTTTCATCTCTTTCCCCATTTATATTCCTCCACTTCAATTTTCTCCTCCTTGCCCTCCCCTTCCTCTCTCATTCCTCCAAAATGTCAAAATTGTAAATTCAAATATTCCGTCAAAAGGACTAAGGACCTCTTTCTCAATCTTCATTTCCCAATTTCGTTTCTCTTACATCGTGTAAACAAGGTTGGTGGTTTGAGTAACTTGGAATCAAAATACTCACAGTCAGTCTTTTGTAAACACCCGTGTTGCAAATTAAGGATGATGTAAACTGTAAATGAAAAGTAAACAAATTGTGTTCTAGAAAAATTTCATGTCTATTTATACTATGGTATAAAAAAGAGCAAAAAGTTAAAGAGAGGTTTTAATGATTAATTAAATCTTCAGCTGTGTTTTTATCCAAATAGTTAAATGTAGGAATTAAGATTAATTCGCAAGAGTGTAGTCATATGTTTCTACGCAGAGAGGTTAAGGAGGAAGTTTGGGAATGAAATCAATCATTCCCTCAAGAGCCTACTCATATTTATGGATAAAAATGGGGAAATTGAATTTCTGTCTGACGTCTCTTTTCTCCAACAAATCAAATCTTTGAAGATGTAATGGAGTGGGCGAAGTATTGTGAAAATTGTGATATTTTTGAGAGTGAGAGAAAGAGAGTTATCTCAAGTACTGTTATACTTATGGCTCAACCCATCAAGTGCATTTTCCCTTAAGGGGGTAAAATGTATAGGAACAATGCAATGCCTTTAGAGGTGATACATTAGGTTTTTGGGTTCAACTCAAGAGCTTTTCATAGTCGTCTTTTGGAGGATGCTTCGTCAGCTCTTCAATGATCGATAGAAGTTGAGAAGTTTATAAAATCCGCCTTCGGAAATATTCGGTGCGTTGGTTCGTTCACAATGAAAATGATTCTAATAACACGGTTAGTTACTTCATAAAAACTGTTCGAAGAGGATTTGCTGACTGGGTCTTAACTTTAACCCAGTCATGCTTAAATTACTTATTCCGATTCGCTCCTTATTCCAAATTCAATTATTTTAAACTCTTAAACCCTAATTCGACTTTATTCCCTACATTTTATTCCTTAAGGTTCCTAACACTTATTTTACTACAATATGCTCCTTAACTTACTATAAGAATTATCGCATATTGATTTTCTCTCTTATATTATCGCAATTTATGATATCTGCATATGCTGTGTATAAGATTTAAACCCATTTTGTATCAAATTGGAACACAATATGCAATTCTATTTAATATAATATTGTATAGAATATAGTAGATTTAATGCTTAAGGTTAGAATCTCAAGCATTCAAAAGTGACTGCTTTAGACTGTATAGGTAACAGGATTTTGAAATTCTAACTTGATATTTTATCAAGCTAAAATTGAAATTCTAATACGATTTTATATAATATTTTATAAGGAATTGTTATACGATGATACTTATAAGATTTTATTAGGTATCGTATAAGTATTATCTTAAGAGCTTGAGAAAGGAAATTGAATATAACAAAGGAAACGGGCGATGAAAATTGGACCATTATTAGATTGACGGGTGAAAATAAGTCATCTTAATGATATATTACCTTATAACTACTATACCCTATTAAAATAGGTCTAGGTTCATCTCTACCATTGAATTATCAAATCCAACCGCATATTACATCTTCATTTTGGGCTTTAATAATCAATTCATTCTTGTCCTTTCCATTTTCTACCAAATTCCTGATTTATCTATTCGAAGCCTTCAGTGTAGTTCAGTGTGTTCAGTTCAGACTCTCGAATATTCATTTAGAATTAACGGAAGTTTAAAGGTTAAGTTGAATAAGCACTTGAAAAGAGAAGCTCGAAATGGAAAGTGAAATGAAATGAAGAGATGAAAAGGAATTGAAATTATTGGAACCCCCACACACTCAAAATTGATTTAATACATTTGAGTTTGAGCCGCAAACTCAAATTCACTGCATTTGACTTTTGCTAACAAAGTGCGGTTGTGTATGAATCCATGTGAATTGAGTCGTTATATGACTCGTCCTCATTCCCCTCTAATTCAATATATTCTACAAATTCTACCTATAAAGGAACACGTCCCAAATATAAATAGTTGATCACATTCAATCTTAAGGACTCACTCTCTATTAAAGTGTTGGTGAAATATTAATGGGTTTAATTAATATTCACGTTTAATAATTACGTCCGGCCCAAAACGTTCGGCTCAAATGAAGGTGGAGAGAAGTGGGAATAAGTTCATTTAGCTTTTGGATTAATCCACTAGAATTTGTAATTCGGGAGACCTAAGGGTGAGCCAATTAGGCGTCCTTAGTCAATTTGCTTTTATATCATAAGTCCTTTGGCCTCATCTGTTCAAATGTTAATTGTCTTGATTCAGCAGCTTCAACGGTCGAATTGCATTAGAAGAGAAGGAACAGAAGATTCAAATTCTGAAGAGAGATGATTAGGCTCATTTGGAGATTTGCATATTTCCTTCGTTCGTTTATTACTTCGTCTTTACCTCAGACGGTCGACATACAGTTTAATTTCCACGCATTCATTGAGGGTTATATGGAGTAATCTGCCTATTCTTAAAGGTCTCATAACTTTAGAGAATTTTCTTCTAAGAATTCGAATTTGTGGTTAATAAACCTTGGGTCTTATTCATACAGGATGTTCGTTTCAATGCATAATTTATGTGAGTCATTGAGAAATGAATTTCCTCTCTCCATTGAGCCGAGGCGAGCAATTATTTTTAATCTTACTTTCACTTCTCTCCTCCTCCTAATTAATTAAAAACATTTTTGATATATGATCATCTCCAAAATTATACTTTGCTTCTGTTTGGGCTGGTAAAATTTCTCAAGGTGTCCTTCTAAGGATAACTATAGGACAAGATTAGAATAAGCAAGTGGCGTTTTAAGCTTGCGACAAAGTAGTGAATTGAAAGGCCAACTCAAAGTAAATATTGTTGGCCTATTAAGTAGAACAATAGCTTCTGTGGATCCATAATTTAAGAGGATCTTATAATATTTATATGTGCGGGTGAGGAAATTGATAGGGGTGTGTATTTAAGACTATCTTTTTATTACAGGACAATTAAAGCTTAATAATGTCTCGAATTGATTATCTTAATCATTTTATAAAATATAATATCTACTGAAAGTACTTATGCATGTACTAGTTTTAACATGTAGATTAAAATTTGAGCTTAAACCATTTGTTACTTATTAAACACATGCTAAAAATTGTAGTAATATTTGTAATCGTTAAGTAGAAATTACAATTGGAAACATTGTAATATGTCACCTGTCATTCAGCCCTTCTTGACTGGGCATGAAACGAATATTGGATCCAGAGGTCAATTGAAAAGGTGGCCATTTGGCAATTAGATTATTTAGAAGATAGGAGAAGAGAATTTATCTCCCCGCCCTTATTTGCATTGAATACATAATTAAATTTTCGTTGGTGTTCTCCGTGTGACCTTTTATCTCTGGCTATATATTATGGCTACTAACCACGCACAACTCCTTCATTGAGCATCATCATATTTGCCAATGTATATTCCAATCGTGCCAATATGGTATATAGCATTTTGTTCTCATTCCAATTCTCGTCATTCGTTCGCTTCCTCCTTGTTTGTCCCCTTCTTATTAAATGGTCCTTTCGCCTTGGGACTTCTGCTCCTACCGCAATAATTCCTACCTGTATAAATATACAAAGCTTGATGTTCTTGCTACCAAAGCGCAAAGTAAAGGCTTATGAATGATGATGATTTGGGTATTCCATGTATGCAAATTGTAAATGTGTGTATGTTGGACACTGGATATTTGCAAAAGAGGAAGGAGATCCTAACTTACAATAATGTGGAGCCAAACGAGGAAAGTGTCTGGCTTTTAATGTTTCCGTCTAAAAGCTCATAATAATTAAGTTTACCACACGTTTTAATGAATATTTAAGATAATTAAGATTTTAGGAAGGAATTGGCCATGGTATACATAGCGCCATTTTCCTTGTTTGATGAGATATATAAACCTCTCATGCTATTTATAAATATTCATAGTTTGAAAAATTGAAGAGATATTTCAAGGTTCGTATGATGGATGGGAATAAGTTTGATGTGACGGAAAAGGCGGAAAATGCATAGGTTCTACTTATGTGTGGATAAGATGATCCAAGGTTTATTCTCAAACGCCAAACATTTCACTCTTATTGATCATAATATTCATTTTCCAAAGTTTGGCACAGCAGTTTGAAAAAATTGGAAAGATTTCAGCATTGTATCATGGGCAATTTTAAGTGAGGAAAAGGATAACGAGCTTCTACGGTCTCTTGTCGCATCTGTTCAATTTAACATTCAATGGCTATGGCCTTTTAACGGGAACTCTTCTTGGAAATATAATGTACTTTCCTCCTAGCAGGTTTATTTATCAAGAGGAGTTTAACTGATTAGCTAATGGACTTCACGCTTTGCTTTTGACGTCAAAAAATCGTAATATGTATTTATCAGAAATAATGTCAGACAATGTAAGGATTCATTTAAAATTGTTCATTTTACAGTATGGACTTACTGACGCACCGACACGTCAAATTCGAACATATTCATTTAGCCACATAGAGAACCAGTTTTTCGGACGTTGACCGTGTAATATGAAAAAAATCTTATTATAAGGAAAATAATAATAAAATATTGATGCAATTTTGCAAAAAAAGCGAGAATTGCACAGATATTTTGGTATATTACATAAGTTGTGTTAAAATTCTTAACTCGTATGATACGGGTCTTATCTAAAAAATTGAAAATAATTTTATTGTCTAGTCTATTATATTTTATTTGGCGGATTTTGGGGGATATTGAATTTAATGGTGAGTGCATGGAGGTTTGTAAAAAAGGATCTAATATGTAGTTATAAGAAGAAACAAAGAAATTGTCTCAACAAATGCGTCAATGCGTTCACTCGAAGAGATCTCACACGTCTGGACCAATACTGAAAATACAAGTAATTATATGAGCATAGCAGCAGAAGGTTTTGAGTTTATCGCTACGTGGTTTAGAGTCTTTAAAGGTTTATTCCTGAAGTTGAACGGTGAGAGATCCCTATGTTATATTGTATATAAATATAGTTCAACCGGAGGTTTATTCCCCTTCCAATTAAATGGTTGTTGTGCAGAATGGTGAATAGGTGTTAAAGATACAACATAGGTGTTAAACCTCCTTCGCCATCGTTGTTCGTCACTGTATCCAAGTTCAAGCAGGAAAGGTTTACCTAAATCCATTCTCGACATTCCACGATTCCACGGTTTCACGGCATTTGAGCTGGGAAACTTGAGTTTTTCTCCTCCTACAATCGTCATCCCCTCTCATTCCTGACGTAGAAGAAGAGCATTTTAATGGACCATGGCTTCTGCAAACCATTATTAATTTATTACGCCTTGGAACGAAATATTTGGAGTGTAATTATGTTAATGCAACACATCCGCTGCTTTACAGTTTTATTAACTAAGGTACACACTGTACAATTTAATATCGTAATGGTACCCTTGTGAATATTATTGGTTTGAATTATTCATTCATGTGCCCTATTTTATAACCTTTTAATAACCAAAATTGGTCAACAGAAACCAATTGAATAAGTATAAACATTTCATTTATTTGTACTTATAATAAGGTATGTCATTGCGAGTTGGGGAATTTACTTTAATATGAGCTTGTAATACTTACCAATTACCACTAAATGTTATGTATTTGTATGATTCATTCGTTTCATAATAATAATAATATCTTTTCAAATACTCTGATTTGATAAGTTCAGGATTTCACGCATAAAATTTCTATTTTTATTCATTACATAGCCTATAGAATATATCTAAATATCTAAATCTTTAATTTATAAATATAAACATTTATGTATATGTGTATAAGATATGCTGATTGTTATTAAGTTTTCTACCATTTAATCAATGATTAAAGATTATTCTAGAATTAATATAGAAAAGCATTACAGTATAACTAGAATTATACTATGTTTGGTATTGGACATTTTATACAACATTAGGTATAGTATACACTTAATATATGAATTTATATACAATGCATACACATTTACATTTAGTTTAGCAATATATGAGTATGCATCTGACACTATAAATAGGGCTGGTAAGTATTTAAGTATGTAATGTACCATAAATGGAGACAGTAAAGGAAACTTGTGTGTGTTTGGCGATAAGAGAAAATGACTTTTTGGGATCCTCAGAGGAGAGTCAAGGTGTTTTTCTCTAAAGGGAATTCGCCTCTTCCATCCACCCAACAATCTTCTATTTGAATTCGCCAAAGAACCATATTCTTCCTATGATGAAAAGGAGAAGATGAACATCCACTATTTTCTCAACCCCAAGTGTATTTTATACGAAGGAGGTCTCAAAGACCCAACATTCCATAAACCATACAACATAACGAGGGCTTCTCTTGGTACTTATTCCATTAAATGGCCTTATATTCATCTTTGTCCTTTCAGGGTAAAAGTCATATAATGCTCAAAACTTCCCAAGTCGATGGAGCATATCGAGGAGGATTATGTATTATGGTTATGGATTATGGATATTGATACTTTAATGCGTTGGAGGAATGAGATAAGGCAGGGTTCTTTGTAAATGCGATCCGCAAGTTCATCCCGAAACATCTTTCCCATTTCTAAGGATCTGAAAAGAGAGTAAAATGAATTCCCTTGTATCAGGACCAACTTGTTTTTAATTTATGGGTCTTTGCACTTTTAGTGCTTTCTGGTAAACTAATTACCTCTCTTTGGACAATAACGACATTCTAAGAATTAATTTAACAAAATAGGGGCATTGAAGCGAATTCAATTCCTTCTTTTTATTTAAATACAACTTTAATCGCTTTAGATTAATTAGCAATGTTGATATGCAAGATGAATAGGAGCGCTAATTCAATAGAAACTCCCACTCCCAATATTTAATTGTTTAATTTTAAGACCGTCTTATCTGTTTTAAAATGAATATTAGATACCTACTTGCTAGATGTATATTGTATTCACATACTGTAAATCCTATCAATAAGAACAATATTTACACGCTTTCACACTTTAATTTTCAATTTGCAAAAATACGAGGATCATATTTTATGTATTTAGTTAATGATTTTACTTTCGTGTATTAATCTATAAATAGTCCTTAATTGACTTTGTAATTTCCAACATTTCTATTTTATCATTTCTAGTATAGTAATGTGAATTGCTATTTTGCTCTTGAATCTCTTCAATACGCTAGAGGATGAGATTTCTATATTTATTCATTTTAATCTTTACTCTTACTCATTTCTAAACATAGGCTTGGAATGAGGAAAGTAAATAAATAAACCTGAGGAGGGCAAATTTAGGAATGTGTGATTGAACATCAGAGCGGAGAAATTACTTCTTATATACGCTGACATTGAGTTAGCAACTCGGGATTCAAATCCTTCAGAAGGCGGATACGAATTAAATAGGATTTCTCTATGTAATAGAAATTATAGAAGTTCTTTACATAGGTATGTAATATTTGAATGGTTTACGTTTGTTATTGGTATGCATTTTGACAGTGCCTTGTATAGCATTATTACAAATGAGACAATTCGTATAAAGTATTTTTTCCTAATTTTTTACATTGGGATAACGAGATCTTTTTGAAGAGTATGCTGGGTGTTGGTTGGGTGTGAGAAAAAATTGAAGCTTTCTTCGAATGTGTCACAATTCTTTTTCATCATGAACCCTTGAGAGAAAGGAAGAAGACCTGACTTTTGTCACGGATATATTTTTGCATCATTCGGGATTTCCTTTCCCTTCCCAACATCACTTGAGACTTGTAAACGAGAATGTAAGAATCTCTCCTTCTTTTTCTCCATCAAATTATTTTTCTTCCCAAAACTTTTCGTTTTTACCACGTAACCACTTACCTCCAAATCCTTCTTTCACACTTTTTATTACATATTATATTGCATCCCTAACTTTCGCAATTTGTCTATGAAGGTTGCGAAATCAAGTTGGAAATTTCAATACGTGAGTCATACAACATTTTTATGCTTATTTGTTACAAAGTATAAGATTCATATTGAGAAAAGTCTCCGGATCTCGTTGACATTTATTTATGTATAACTCTAGCCATACTTTTCTAAATTTCACATTCAATCATTTCAAATTTTTTCAGTATCATTTCAAAAATGTAGCTAGGAATATACATAAGCCATTGGTGGAAAAGTTTGTATCTGGATTCCTAATTCCATTAGTTTCTGGTTGTAGGAAGAAATTATCCTCCGTGTTTTTAGTCTCCAAAGTTTGAGAGGAAGAGAGGAAAATTTATTTGTTCGCATTTCCGTGATTTCCTTCGGAATAAGAAAAAGATTGAGATTTATTATGTGAAAAATATCCACAATAATGATACAAGGTTTTAATTAAAAGTTCCAAATTATGAAATTTGAAAACCGTCTTGTTAAAATAAGTGAGCTCCCGAGTTAGCCTAATTATAAAGCAAGAGTTCTTTTTGAGGAAATTGAGAGGGAGAACCTCTGAGCGATAAGTTTTCACTGGCACGCAAAGAAAAGTTTTCAAAATTTCACAAACCGATTATGCGCTTTTACTTGTCTATTCGTTTAACTTTCACGTTTACCTCATGCTTCTTTGTTCAACTTCACAAAATATTTTCTGGACATGAGAGTTCTTTCAAAGTTTATGGCCAGTATTGGACAAATACCATACATATGTGAAATATACTATACATAGTTATACTATACTTACTAGTATTTGAATAGTCTTTCTGCTGAAACTAAAGTAGATTTGAATTTTAGTTTGAAGTACCGATGCGTCACATAAATACTGACAGATTTTAAAGATGCGATATGCGTTACATTGATACAATTGTGGTAAAATGATTTGTAGTAGACCGAAGTCTTTTAGGACCTATTGAAAACTAACAATAATGTGGTTCTTTTAACATGGCAAAATTTATTGTTGCTTACTTGAAAGATGAAAGAAAAGAGACGAATGCCAAAAGATTTTTTCAACACGAATGAATATTTGGTTGATTTTGACCTTTCAGTGGTTTTCTGGATTTGATGTATCCGAATGACTTTCTTTGTCAAACTTTTCTTTAAACAATTTGGAATACCACACAATTTTTTATCCTCTTTGATCTCATACCAAACATAACGCTCTGTTTATTTCAACTTCTACATTCTATAAACCTAGGAATATAATATGGTAGATTATATTTCATTGACATGTGAGTATAGGATGTACTTGTTATATATAAAATCTTTAAATATTGGAAATATCTTCAGTAGTTATTAAAGGTTGGACAAATTGTTAATTTTTAATTGTAAAATTAATTTTGATGAAAGTTATTTTAAAGTTTTCATTACAATATTATCGTTTCGAAACTTATAGGAATTATGAGATTGATAAATATCTTTTCCATATTGTGACTTTCTGATTTTGTACAACATATTTATTGTATGATAAGGAGAGCCGTTCTTAAATATTACACTTTAATCAGAATGACGTTATCATAATATGGGAAGAGAAGACTTTCTCTTTCTCAACTCTCATTAAATCGTATAGTAAGTATTGAGCCTGCAGCATGCGTAAGTTTAACCTCTTTATCTTTTATTAAATGATTACTATTTGAATTCATTACTTCAAAGTTGAAAGCTATTAAATTTAATGGATAAAGTCTCTCGGGTTTCTCCATCGCTTATTACTTCGATCAAGATACCAATTTAGTTTATAACAGTATTGGTAAGCCAATATCTATTCCCATATAAAACTACTAAACATTCTCAAAACAAGAGTATGTAATTCTTTTTAAGTATAGGAAAGCTGGCATACCTAGGATATGTATTTCTGAACATTGTTAAGCAGTTAACATGAATGAAAAATTTCAACCTATTCACTCGATGTAAAAACTAAATTTAAATACTTAAAAAGTAATAAATGCATTGGGAGGATTATAATTATAATGCTGAGCAATGCACAACATTTCAATGTTCTTACTTCTCTTATAAACACACTTCCTTAATTTGTGGAGAGAAAATGTACTTTTGAAGGCGAATCAATCTTTTGTTCGTTTTGTGGAGAGGAAAAGGAGGAAGGAGGTAATGGATATTGAAAAGTAAACTTTTCCTTTGAATGAATTTCTCCTCGGACGCTAACTGCCCGGCCATTAAATAAATGAAAGTAAAAGTTAAACTTGAATGCTCACTTTTCATCGAAACCTTTTTGCTGAAGCTGTTAATCTCCCAAACTTTTATTTAAAATTCTGCAGAATTTTGTACCATCAGGACTCCATTTCTCTTTGATAATTTTTACAAGCTGCAGTTTGTAAATTGAAAAAGATTTGAGCCTATGAGTAAATGCTATACATGTACTCTTTGTATGTACTGTACGTATATGTATATGATACACATTCACATACCTAGGTTATCTTTATATAAAATGTAATATCAAGAAGCGTAATGGTTTTTCTAACAATCATCTCGTGTCAAATGAACGGAAAAACGTGCCTTTAGCGATGAGGTATATGTATAATTAACATCATCTGACAGCGAAGACTTGACCTCTCTTGACAGCTCTTATCTAATTCACCATAAATCACGTGAAAATGGACATTTGAATTAGAGGAAATGGGATTTTTTGCTCGAGAAGAGTCTTCATATCAAAAAAACGAAATGGACTTTTTTATTCGTCAATGCAATGGTTAGCTCTTGCGATGACATCCTTAGACAAGATTTCCATTAACTCATTGTCAACCGTGGCGATATTAATATTAATATACGTCCATTTCAAAATAAATAAAACAGGAATATTTTGTAGGTTTTGCACATTTAGGGAAAATATTAAATTGTTGCGCGAAAAATGATTTTAATTTTCTCTGAAAGGGAAGAAGAGAAAGGAGAGAAAAAACATTTATTTGAGATGGATTTGGTGGGAAATCAATTTGAAGCTATAAAACACGTTTTAGTGGGAAAGCGAAAGAGAAATGTGACAGAATCTCTTTCAATGAAGGAGAAAAGAGAGAGAGACAAATAGTGATGGAAGATGATTGAGCTTCTTTCCATCTCTTTTAAAAGCCAATGGCTTTCACATATCACCAGTCGGAAAAAGAACTTTCTTGGACAAATGGACACTGAATGACTACTGAAAGGATCAAAAGCTAAATAAGTGAATAGTTCATATTTTACAGCACTTTATCTTTTAACACAAACTATTTAGTTAAAAAAGCGGAACAATTTGAATATCGTAAATAAAGTTATTACGTAAAACGAGTTGAAATTTTACAGTCTATAATACGCTATAAGCAATAGATTTCCTTCTTCCAAATAGTCCTTTAAACTCATTTCACGGAGATCAATTACCAGAGGAAATTTATTAGTGGTAAGCGGATGTGATTAGATAATAAATGTTGAAAGGGGAGGGATAAGGGGTGAGAAGGTTTACGAGCTTTCATATAAATACTTAAACCTACAATATTAATACATATGCGAGTAAGTAAATAGAAAATCTTATAATCCTTCCTTTAATCCCATTATTTGTCTTAGTCCATTTCACTCACAATGAGTTCCGCACATTTTGTCATCTGTCATGTTTTAACGTCGTGATGGTCATGTATTACTCAAAAGGACAAGTTTCTCTTTTTTAATCGCTTTAACTTTTTCTTTCATTATTTAATGTTAATTTAATTTTTTAATGTTAGTAGAAAGACTGAAAGACTCCTTTTAACATTAAACTAAGCTTGGTTATGGGAATTAATGTAATGGATTGAAGATCAAAAGATAATTGATGAATTAAATGTAGACCAATATTGGGGTTTATATCTGTAGTTAAGTATTTATTATAATTTATAGTCAAGTCAAGTGCATAATAAGCAGGTCGAATAATTAGCTATGTAGAATAGAGACATAAGGTTTCGTGGGCGGTTTCCTCCTATCAAATAAATCTGGAGTTGGCCCATTAAATAAAGTGCCATCGTCTTCGTCATTTGGAGCAGGAGCCAATTCCTTTGTTCTTTTTCCCCTTGAAAGTGGATAAGGCGTCTTCATCTTTTATCTTTCCTCCATCATTTCCCCCGCTTGAGTTCTAATGGAGGAATCCATTAAAATTACTTTCGTGGTGGTTCTTATGGAGAATCTTCACCGGAGCTCTTGTAGTTCTTCTCCCTTAATTTCCGTTCTCTTCATTCAATCTTGCGCGACACTCTCACCCACTTTTATCATTCTTCATTCAACGAAGGGTAGAATTTCTCCATTAACTATACATTTAACTTCAAAAACCGAAGACCCCATTATAAATAAACTTCTCAAAGTTACTTTTACCTAAAACTTCTTAAACATTTTCCTGATCTTACACTTAAAATTTTACTTTCATAACAGGCTTAATTGGATCAACGCCTTGAATTTAAGCAGAATAATTACCAAATAACTTTTTGGGTTAATTGGACATGAAAGCTATCCAACTTTACATTTTTCACTCTATTAGGTAAATTGTATAGGAAATTCTATTTTGTTTTTTCAAATTTCTTTTTTGATTTACCTCCAAATGAAATTTTCGCATAAAGAGTTGGGCAGGAGGGAAAGGTGAAAGAAAGTAAATGTTGTAAAGTATTATTGGATCTTGTGAACTTTATTATCTTTAGTCTCATATGCGTTATATGTACCTTTACAAACCTTTATATTTAATATATGCACATATACTAGTACCTAGTAAACAAATGGTAGATATAATGGATTTGTTGATATAGTGTAGGTATACATGATCTTAGGATATGTAGTTGGGGCTTCCTGTATTATACTAATGTACTGATAGATACGATGTTCAACACGGAAGACAAGTTTGGGTGTGTATGAATGGTCACTGTGTATTTTATGTAGTCTAGATAGAACATTTTCTCCTTAAATCTGCAAAAGGTTCGAATGAACCCACAAGGTTTGTGTTGTGTGTGTAAGAGAAGAGATAAAGTCAGTCTCGATCTCGACCCACACATAAAGTTATAAAGTTGCAAGTAAGGAGTCAAAAGGCGCCTTGATAAATTGAACCCTAAATGAAAGAACGAAGGTAGCTTTGAAGTTTTAAGTTTAGGGCTCTCTCTCCCAAATTGAAAATCAGAGGAGAGCGAGGGAAGAAAGAACTGAAAGAGGGAATGGCTGCTCTTTCTTTAACTCCTCTGACTAATATAGACGAGAGCGAGGTTAGGAAATATATCGACTCTCTCCCATACTTGATTTGGGAAAGGATAAATTAGACTTACCTTATCACTCAAACTTTTTACTAGGCTCCCATTATGCATGCAAAGAATACTCAAGGGGACAACTTTCACTTTCAATGGGATCCTCATAAGTGAATTCCCCTTATACTTTTCCTTTAACAATCATCTCTTTTGAAATTTTAGCGGCTTCAATTAAAATTATCCATTAAGACCGGTCGAGCTTTCCATTCTTTCCAACCTCCTCATTAACATATTCCACACAAACTCCCACATGCAGAGTCTCGATTACCTAAATATTATTACTAGATTATTCAGGCATCTGCACAAAGCTTGCATTAGCATGGCGTGTGATCGTTAAAATTACACCATTGCACGAGAAACGTAATTTTATCACATTGATATATTTATTATTTTATTTAAACACTGCTATACACATTTAATTTTTAATATATCGTATTACATACTGTTAAATTTCGATAAGTTCGGCCGTTCGATTTCTCATAAATTAAAATATTCTTAGTAACAACATAAAATTTGCCCTGACCTTGGTATTACTGCATAACTTCGCATATTCTGCAATTCTCCAATTTAATAAACTATCTGGAAAACACAAATCAAGTGAGACAAAGGATCCATGGCACTGCACAAAAATCATATAGTTTGTTTCACTGTCTATATAAATATTTTTGACTTCGAAAAGGTTAAATAAGCAATTAAATTATTAATGATGTTGGAACATTGATTTAAATATTTATGATTATGAGATATTTTGAACTTTGGTATTCCAATTCCAACAATCGCTTTCTACTTTACAATATTATCATAAGTCATATTATTTTATTATAAAATAACTACTTAAAATACCTTTAACGAATAATCCTTAGTTAGATCAACGTTCGGGTCACATTTTATTTATGTAAATCAGAACTGTAGATTTTTTGGTCTAATCCCTTATTGGTGTTTACTTAAGTAAGTAAGCAAACATGTTTTAATATCGTTTGATAAAAACACACGTTTCACTTTCTCCTCGTTCTTGAGAAGTGTTTGCTTTCAGGAAACTCATTCATTTCATTCTCACAATGTATTCTTATGCAAATATTCATTTTCTCTAAACCATTCCTTTCTTATCTTTTTCCTTTTATTACCGTAGGGGCATATTATAACCGAAGGATGAAAGGACTTTATAACCACACGTGCTCGTTCCTATCTCTTTGTTTGTCTTTGTCCTCCCAGGTCATATTTGACCAAATGCATACTATTGTTGTAGAGAGGTATATTTTGCACTAAAACTTTAATGCAACTCATCCATGCTAATTTCACATTCAAGGTAAAAACCTTCCAATGCTCATTATGATACAAATGATTATTTTGACAATTTGGTGACTAAACTTTCCCACGAACTTGTTGATCATTTATATTGATTATTAGCTAGTTGTAAAGCTATTAAACATTACTGAATTCATTTAATATAAGTTGGCAATACAAGCTGCTTTAATACATTACTAAATAATATTAGTAAAGTAAAGTAAAACTTATATTTATTGTAGTATCGTTAAGCTTGACCACTTCCTGTACGATATTTAAAATAGAATATTTGGAAGTTTTTTCGTCTTGTAATGTTTTAAGTTGTTTTGTATCGTATGTAAGATACATCGTTTGTGTTTAAAGGTTTAAAGCCAAAAATCGAAGGTTGATCAGGTTGATCTATGTTGAGGGATAATGGAGCAATAAAGCTATTAAGAGATTCGAATTTAAACCCTGCCAAATAAAAATGCACCTCGTAATTTATTTAGAATGCGGAGAGTAGGAAAATCATTTGTTTTGAATTGAAGAAAGAAGGCGAGCTTTGGGATGTTCAAAGGAGCTTTGAAAGTTTTATGGATATTAAACGATTTATGAAGGCCATTATATTCCGACCTTATTTATTACACGCAATCTCATCTTCTAGAGTATCTCTGTATATTGTATATATCATTTACACCAATTTATGCCTCAAAGTCTATTTAGAGAAAATCATAACGAGTTCTTAATCTTATGAAATCAGTA
The DNA here is from genome assembly GCA_034687125.1 of Neelides folsomi. Lineage (NCBI taxonomy): Eukaryota > Metazoa > Arthropoda > Collembola > Neelipleona > Neelidae > Neelides > Neelides folsomi. The sequence continues at coordinate 22,391 of JAQGBZ010000435.1, forward strand.
GTAAATTATTCAATTTTCTTAATTCCAAATTCCTGATTTCAATAACCATTCCAATAATTGGTATAAAAACTCTTTAACGATTTGATGACAAATGTAAAGTTAAGAAATAAATATTTTAATAAGAAACATTAAATGATATTTTTAGTCATATTCTATACGAGGAATTGGTAATATAATTTAACTATGCACTTACAAGTCGTTATTCTGTAAGCCATATTTTATGTCCTTAAGCCCCCCGACCTAAAGTATGGTATGTAGGAGAAGGTGAAATATTTGAGTTGACTCTCCACTCTGACATTTTCTCCTTTAAAGTAAGAGATTTATCCTGTACTAACGGTTCTTCTCATTTGACCTTCTTTTTTTACAGCCGAGCGGGCCACTGGCGACTCCGATCTCGTATTGGCAAATGGAAGAGGTCTACGTGGTCATCAGATGGGATTCCGGGAGGCGATATGTCATCCGCATTCTTCTCCCCGATGGATCTCTTTTATTACAGGTCTTTCTTTACTTTGACTTCACTTGACTTCCGCCCTCATGCAACATTGCTCTTACCCTTAATACCCATATATAACCTTTCATATTCTTTCACTTAACTTTCCAAACCCGCTCTGAGAAATATTCCATCCCTGTTCTGCTACTTGAACCTGTGTATTTTATGACAACTGTTCAAGATTCATATTTTACTTGTAAACTTAGCTATGCATACGGTCGCCTTATACCAACAACTCCTTATCCAAATTTGACTAAATCTTAATAAATGGTAACCTTGGGTAAATTTCAAAAATATAGATTACTAGTAATAAAAGGCGTTAATGATGCAAAATATAAAGTTATTTGATATACAAGTTTAAACTTGCTGTTAAATTATTAAAGTTTATTTAAATAAACTAGCGAATCAATTATAAATACAATTACAAAACATATAAATCCTATATCTTCGTATATGTTTTGTAATTGTATTTATATATGATTCGCAATTTTTAGTCACTCAAAATGGTTAATCATGCTTTAAATTTAATGAATTAAAGAGTAGTCATTATATATTTTTAGCATTTAGCAGGTTTAAGACTAGCAATGTAAAATTTATACAAATGTATACCAAAAACTAAAAAATATCATAACTTTCCGAGCAACCTGGTACATAGTATAATACTGTGAGTGAGTATAGTAAAACTTTACAAACTTTACAGGTATTAGGTATCTGTAGCATCTGTAGTATATAGAGTAAGTATAATAGGTAAGCACATATTTATTTATGAAGGTATGTTTGTTATGTATTCTGTATAAATGAGTCGTCAGTATTTATTCGCACGTATTCTTATACGACTTTCTATATTTCAGGACATTTCAAAGATTTGTTGAGTGGGTATTAGTATAGTTCCGCATTTTATTATCGTTACAATCTTATTTATAAGAACTTTTACCTTTGGATATGTCTTTCGTTCCCTTTCTGTCAGCGGCCAGGCTGATTACAACTCGTTTCTTCACACTCCATTGAATCAGCTAAAAAAATATCATCTCTTTATCTCTCCCTTATCCATAATATACTAGAAAGTGGAAAAACTTATACGAATCTTTTCCGGTAAGAATTCCAAACGCGGTTTTGATACTTTTCCGGAATCAATGAACGGTTACACCGATTTCTTGTGACATCTTCACAAGAGGATGAAAAGGATTCCTTTTATAGAGTGTATCGACATTAATTCATGGTTTAATAAATATTTAGTAAATTCTTAATCGTGAGATACATTAAGTATTAGTAAATAAGACAAAATCTTTTATTTGAATTATTCAAGATGAATACTTGAGAATAAAGCAGATGATTCTAAGGGGTTTAAAGCAATTTAAATCAAGGAGATTAATTTCTAGTGATGAAATGCTGTTTGATGAAATTAAATAAGAAGATTAGGAAATAAGTGTAAGATTAGTTTTAATATTTAATATAACGAACTTGTTTAATACATAGCATCAACGATTTTCTGGTAATTTCCCAATAGTACGTAACATGTTACTTAATTCGCCCACTCATGGCATCACGGCTCAGCATTCAATACGAAACTTGAAAAGGATGGTAATTCCTAATGCCCTTTTAAGGATTTGTAGAATATTAAACTTTGTGGGGGTGAAGAACGTTCAATACGCAGTCTTTTTATATAAAATGCAAAAAGTATAAGGAATAAGCATACCATATCTGCATACCTAAGTACATAAGAAATAATCTACAGAATATTAAATCCTATGTAGGATATATTACGTATGTATGTACCATACATGTAAATATATATGTATGGTACGTGAAAATAAAGAGAAAGTAAAGAAAGTTTAAATGAAATAAACTCCTCCGTTCACTTGGAGCAAAGAACAAAGAACGCATGTAGGCGTAGGCATTATTAGATTTAAAAAGTAGAGGCTTGTATGTGTAAAGAAAATTATACATAAAGCTCCTGCTGTGAAAGTCTTTTCTTCATTTCATCATTTCTTATTAAGCGAATGTTTGGAAGAAATATGATGATATTTAATTTGATTACCAGATTCAAATACCTTCAAACAGAATAATAAAATTGCTTACCTAATACTTAGGTACCTAGTACATAGGTAAGATAATATATGGTATATTACATGTAGTATCGTATGGTAACATGGTATGGTAACTAACAATAAGTTTATACACGAATGTCATTTCGTTTGTATTTTTGAATCTTATATTTCTTTTTTTACGGTTCTTATTTCTTCATCAGTTTTAGCTTGAAAGAACTCTGAGCTTTCTTTCATCTTTTTTCTCATTTTTCCACGAGTTCAAAAGAGTCAGACACCATGATTGTACCTATACATAAGCAGAAGTAGGAAGCAGGGGAAAAATTTTGTGATGTGCGGCATCGTTAGAAACACACAATTGAAGTGAGCGAGGGAATGGTTTGAGAAGGCTTTGAACTCTCCAATCTTCATTTGCATAATGTCGTCGGGCCGTGAAACGATGGAATAGTGTCTTAAGGCCTCGTGTCTATGTGTTTGAGGCCAAATGAAAATTTTCCCATCCTTACCAGTAAAAATTTACGAAGCATGAAATCTCTCGGGATTCTCATTTCAAGTCAAAAGAACTTTTTGGTTTTTTTTTGAATCTTCATAGAGTCAACGTTATCACAAAACAATTTCGAGCAGCAGTCCCCATTAGACAAATTGAATCAAATGCCATGAGGGCATATTACATATCATTTTGGAAACCACTTCATCCCTCCACAAAGCTACTAGTTGTGTGTGGGAATATGTTGAAGCTTGGGAGAGAGACGAAATAGCAGAGGAAATGAGGAAACGGCCTATCAAATTTTATGCGGATGTTACTTCTTGAATTTCTGACATTTAGCTTCGGGCGGGGTTTGTACCAACTTTATATTAAGTTAACGAAGAAACAAACTGTAATTGTTGTAAGTAAAGTACTTACAATCGAGTACATTGTATAATCTTTGTAATGTACTTATACTTATTTTCCATTTTATCATATCATTTTATATACTTTCTTTTGTACAAGGTACTTAACAAAATTATATAAAATACAAAGCCCATATGAAAATGTTAATAATTATACAAATTTTTCATTATTTTCTTTTAATATTATTGGAAAAGTCTTATGGTTTCAGTCGGGTTTATCGTAAGAACCGTAAAAGTAATAATGCTAAAAGTATCCACTTGGGATTCCTTGTAACATGAGAAAATTATAATTCAAAGTTTTGTCGAGACGAGGAAAGTTTCCTCGAGGGAAATAATTAAAATTTGACATTTCTTTATTAAAACCAGTTAGACAAAAAACACGAGGTAGGTTATTTCTAAAATTGCATTGTAAGATGAACGATAATTCCCAATTATCATATGAAGGAAACCCTTGAAATAACATTTTTTACTAAATTGACATTTTCCCCACAAAAGTAATCTTTCCTTATTTGATATTTTACCCTTTTGTGTTCGGGTTTTGGAATATGGATTAGCTCATATACCTAATAATACTTGTGTAAATACTATTTGGTATACATATTGTATGCTATTCTGTATATGTCTTTCTGTATATTGCTTTAAGTAATGCAAATATGGCCCAATATGTTTAGAGCATTGGAGTCTTATATCAATAATCGTCTATATTCAAGATGAAAGACGTCTTCTTTTGTTAAGCTCCTTGAATGAACTCTGGTTTAAAATTAATTCGTCTGTATGTGGCTTCCTTTTGGTTGGGAGTGTCAGGGAAAGGAATTGATAAGGCGAGGATCTATTGGAGATAGATTGGAGATGCGTGAAAGGTCTTGATTGAAGGCTTCGAGTTGGTCCGGGAACAAGTTCGCGCGAATCGAATCTTCAGAGATTCTGAGTAGATTTTGAGAGAAATCTGGGAACATAATGGGATTATAAGAGGAACCTCGGTTAGGACTTAATGGTAGTGGAAATGTGACTTCTCCTCTGTCCCTTTTATTCCTTCTATTCACCCACTCGGGCGACCTCCAAGTCTAATACATGGGAAATGGGAAAGATGATAAGCTTCCATTATATTCTCAACTTACATTTCAATTTTCCCTTCACCTCACTCGATATCAATATCATGTTTCACTTAATGTCCCTAACGCTTCCGCTTTCATCCTCATTCAATTTTCTCATTCTTCATTCAAACTATAAAGAGGTTTCACTACTTTCACTCCCAATTTACATCCCCTCATTGCACTCCTTTTTTCGCTTTTAGTAGTAAAAGACTTTTAACTCTTTTTTTGATACTCTTCATTTCATAAGTTTATTAAAATTATAAATAAAAACTAATATACATAGAAAATAGTACAATATAAGTTTGAACTTGTTTTTGTTAATTGTAATCAAATTAAATATTATTTACAAAATGGAAGTAACCATTGTGTGATGAAGTTCATCCTATGTACAGGGAAGGCCATAAGTATCTTTCTTTTTTTAATCAGCTCGTATCTCTTTTAATCTTTAATCAATTTTTCTAACATTTGGCAATGGTAATGCTTATATATTATATAATATATTCAGTAATATTATTTTGTCACTTGAGTCCAGCGTTGCAAACGCAAACAAACGACAGCTTCACATCCACGTTTGCACGTAGCAACCTGAACTTCTGCAAACGCTTCGACTATTCCAACCTGATTTCATCAAGTATTGATGGAATCTTGGCGTAACCCTTTTGACAAAACCCCATAAAAAGAAGTCCAAGAGAGTGAGATCTGAAGAGCCTGGAGGACATGGAAAAGCGCCTCGTCGGGTCCCGTCCTATCCATCGCGTTCCAAAGTTCGCACTTTCTCAAAGAAAAGTAGCTGTCGTTTATTTATGCTTTGACCAAATCAGTTTTTAGTTTGCTTCATTGTAGATGGATATATTTAACATAAATCGCCGATGTTTAAAGATTTTTATCTTTAATCACATTAAAATGGTTGCCTATTAAAAAAGAAAGATACTTATGGCCCTCACTGTACAGAAACTTTAGGATTATTCGTGTATGTTTTATCTCACATCTTCTTTAGCCTTCTGAGATGAGACTTTTGGCTTTGGTAGATAAGAAACTGGTAGTATTCCGAAGAGACTCGTGAAATGCATAGCTGTGCGATAGGAGATTCCAAGTCATGTCGAACTTCACTTCCTTCTTCTGAACTCCCACTTCGTGTCATGACCAATGACTTTCTCTTCATGTCTCATACACTCACCCACAAATGATGTTGGGACGAAATATCTTTTCCAATCTTTAGGAATGCTGATTACCTTCTCTGCAGGAGATACACGTTGGAACATTTGCACGTCCAATTGCTTACTTTACTCCTTGGCTCTAATACTTTTTTTCTCTCCTAAACCCTTTTCATTCAGACTCAAAAGTTTCATTTCTCTCTTATTTTTTTCAATATACAGATAGTAGGTAAATTAAATTGCAGGATGAAAAACATTTTTGCTGGTTCTTTCACATAACCTTAGAGTAGGCTTGGATTTTTTTATGCTTTTTAGTCTCTAAATATTTGTAGTTAATTTACAAAGTGCATGGAATTTAATGTATTTAAAGTGTATTAAACAAACGTTAAAAAACAATGTCAGTTGTTAAAGAATTGATTTCATTGAAGGTTTGTTTCCATCCATTATTGTGTTTTATGAAAACGTGGAATTTGAAGGTAGATATTTATGTAATACAGCGAGTCCTTGTCTGGGTTTCAACTTGATTAGAAAAGAAATATTTGAAATGCTGTTGGGTTTCTGTTCTTTATATCTTGATATATTTCTTGTTCAAAAGGTGAGTTTCTTCCCAAGAGGCTTCAATGGGCAGAGGAGTCATGTACAAGAATCATGAGGAAAATACGAATTTCCAACTTTTCTTCAGACGTTATTGTTATCTTATTACTTATTATTCCGCTACGACGCTTTTTCACCCCATTCTCCGATCCTCCTCTTCAAAATTTTTCAAGCGTTTTTGTGGTAAAATTGATTGGAAGAGACAGGTAGCGGTTTTGAAGCGTGACAACACTCAATATTTTTCTTGAACTTATAATTTATAAACATGAAATATTGAAGTCGTGGCATGTTCGAGTGGAAGATGCGACATGAAGAATCTTCTCAATTCATAACAATTTGCGGCTGTTTGTTGCTCGTCACATTTCAAATCGCACGATGCGTCCCATAAACCTCCACAAACATTTTAAACTTTTTACAGTCAATGAAAATGAAATTTTAATTAGAATTTATTATACAATAGTACATAAATACTTAAAGTATGGAGTATAGCGAAAGTAGGTAAGTGCAGTAGTATTTGCTGTAGTATAGTAAATAAAAGAAAGAATTTGAAAAATTCCTTTTATTGATTTTATCCCATTTGAAATTTATAAAGTACGTAAATGTACACGCGAATTTCGAAATCCTCGATCTGATGCAAAAAATGTGTAAATGTAGAGAGGTGGTTTTTATATCAATGTGAGAAGGTCAGGAGTGGTGGAGGAAAAGACGAGTGAAAGCTGAAACCTCAGATTGAATAATTTACTAACATTAGATTTTCTTTTTCTTCTCTCTTCAGCCCTTCTCTAAAGCTTTTTTCCCATCCTTGCAATCCAAGGCCTTGGTCTACAGAGCAATGGAAATTCCCACTTCCACGTATACTTAATAGAAGATATATGTAGGTAAACTCTGAATCAAATCCGAGAGAAGCACATGAGACCTCTACGTTCAATTTCTTTCCACACACGTTTAAAATTTATTTCAAAAGGGTTGGGTTTGAAAATTAAATTTTCCATCCTCTGGATCCTCTTCTTCAACTTCTCCAAGATTTCCAAGTGCTTCTTCTAGTAAAGCCGATTAAAGCATTTCTATCTCAATTCTTCTCCTTGTATACTTAAATAATAAATGGTATTTCCACAACAAGGTCAAGTAGCGTGCAAGAGGTTAAAATCTCTGATTTGTATCTTTGGTATATTGTATTTGTATGTACGAGTTTGTATATCGTATGTATCATACAATTTGTATATGTATGTAATATTCGGTTAAGGGGAATGATTTGATTTAAGCTTTCCACTTTTATAAGTACGCAGTTGAGAAGGAAAAGTTTTAAGCCCATCTGCTTATTTGACTCAGGATCAATTGTGATCGATAGGTCGTTAATATCATATAGACTTGATTTATAAATCTGCCAAACCAGCAATTTAATTCCACATAGTCCTTTCGCTAACATGAAGTATATCGCATTCTTTTTTAGTGTTTCTTTAAATATTCAAAAAAATGCTTATCTGAATATTCGGTAGAATAGACACCAAGCAGCGTTTGAATGTTGTCTATAAAATTTTACAACTTTGGTTGTTTTGAAGAAGTTTTTGAAATTTGATGAAGGGAAAGAAACTTCGTTTCGGCATTTTTCCTCAATCACTGTCAGATTTACATGAAAAGGGGTTCCGATTGTCGTTCATTCTGAGGCATTTGATTCGTATTGGAAAGTGATATGATTTTAAAAATATGGTCCTTCGACAAGGAAGTTGGCCTTGTGAATGACGTGAAGGGAGATAAGAGAGATAAACATAAGGTTTTTTGAATGTTGGCCAATTTCGCCCGCTTGGCGCTCTTAACTTGGTTCATTGCCCCTTTTTTTCCACTTGGGTCTCTTCCTCTTTCTCCTCAGGAATTGGGGAATCTGTAAATTGGGAGAAAATCTTTTCCTCCAATCCAAATCTCAAATTTTCACATGCCAGAGGTCTTTTGCAACGATTTATTTTTCATGATAATAGCAAGAATGGGTTTTATTCCTTACAACGCAACTCGCATTTGCTCCATCATTTGCCATTTATACTCTTCTTACATTACACAAGGATTCTTACATATTAGATAATGTTACATATTTTAAACGGAAGGCGATTTAGGTTAATTTGTGAATTTAGCGATAGGGATGTTTTATCAATGGCGAAAAGAGTATTTGCGTATCTCTCCAATTGTAAGTTTCTTTCAATAAAGAGCATTTAAATTGAAACTGATTGAGGCGACAGGAGGCGACAGGACAAGAGACCCGATTTTGTATGTAAAGTCTATTGGTCTCTTGACGGCGGCTCCACATGCAAGCTTCATTTTGAATCGGATTGAAAAGTTAGTTAGCTTCGCTCAGTCTTCATTACCAGATTGGAGATAATACTTATATTATTCTTTGTTACAATCTCTCGTCATTATTATTACTACGATGATTAAGCTCCCTCACATGTTGGGAGTAAATTTGAAGCAAATGGGTCTTTTGCACGATTCTTTCCCTTTCAATATCAAGTCGTGCGGAAATTCTGGAAAAGTTGAGCTTCATTAGGCATAATACTTCCAGCTATCAAATTCTCCATCAGTTAAATTCTTTATTTCATTCATTATGGGAAGGTGTGAAAAAAGATAAGAATTATTAAAGTTCATTTCCACAATTTGCACTTTACATTGGAAATAACGTTATTTTATGACTTCTGATAAATACTCTTATTGTACTATTTAAATAGTTTACATAAATTTTAGACCTTTTGAACATTCTTCAAGATGATATTAGTTTTGAGTTTTGATAGCATGTACCATACATAGTACTATCACACATAGTATAAAACAGTATTGTTAATTCTTTGGCAAATTTTCATTTACTTTTACCATTTTATCATCAGCAATATTTTAGAACAATATTAGCACATGCTTGAAAAATGATATATTGCTCTGTATAAGTTTTCAAATTTAGGTTCTGGTTAACAAATAGTCTTCGCTCAGGTCTACGCCTACTACTCAAATGCACATATAGCTCTCCTTTATTCTTATTTCTTACTGAGAAACTCACTTTGTATGCCAAATTACCGGCAGGAGCCTTTTTTCATTCAGATTGACACATTTGACACTTCCTTATAATTCCCATTTCGGCTCTCTTGAGAATATAAAGTGAGTTTTTGAGTGAAATATCTCTACATGGTCGTAGGTCCTTTCTCTTTAAAGCTGCCTTCTTATTTTAAATATAAAAACTGTGTATTTGTATGTATAAGATATGAGTGTAGTCTGTAGTACAGATATTTATGAAATATATTCAAGATCTTACCTAAATAGAGTGTTCACACATGAGCAAGCTTGGGCTATATCTTACAGATATTTTGAATTACCTTGTAAGATTTATGGGCAAGAGAGAAAATTGTATATTAAAAGAATTGATTAATTACACATGAAAAGGAGCGAATCAAATGAGTTTCACAAAGTTTATCGATTCTTTTCTTAATGTCCTTCCTTCCTTTCGTAGGTGGTTACAAATTACTCTGTATGGTTTGCTTCTATTTCGTGACTTTCTCTTGATTTCTCAATTTGAAAACTTTCTTTTCCCGACATTATTCTTGAATTTCACAGAAGACAAATTAGGAAAATGTATTTGAGTTAAGATATATACATAAAATATAGGAAAGTCTGAAAATTATGCATAATAATATACCAGAAACTTTATACTCAATACCGATTCAATTTCTGGTTTGAATCATGAATATATTATCATTTTAGATTATAATATATTACCTATGTCCCTCGTACAGATACTTATGAATTTATATGAGTAAAGCTTGAAAACTAATTTTCAATAGAAATAGGTTTATAGAGTTTTTGAATATACTTAGAGCAATGCTTATATCATTTAAAACTTTCAATAAACTTAAATATAGTTAGACATATGCTTTTATTTATCCAAAAAGCAAAAGAACCTTAGAATTTGATTTTTCAAACTCGTTTGCGACATCCTCATGACTAGAGAATTAGAGCGTGCTGTGAAGAGCATTGAAGTAATATTTCTAACCGTAATGTATAATCGTTGGGAATTTTGAAGATTACATAAATTGGGAAAACTTTCGTTCTACATTCACTTGGTTCAAATTCAAACATTAATGCCGCCTATCACCTATGTAAATATTCTCTTTTAATGATGCTCTATAAGCCTTTTTGATGATCCCACAATATTACTTTCATCTTTTCTAATACAGTCTTATAGCTTCTGGCAAGATTCTGAAAAGACCAAGAATAAAATTAACTACGAATTTATAGATCAGGATAAAACTTTACAAAAAATTTTTGGAATCCTTTTGGCTGTTTTCATTTTACTTAAAATTTCTAATAATTAGTGAAAAAACTTACAATTTTGGTTTGTTCACAGTATCATAATTTTCTTCAGAGATTTATTAAAATTAAAATTACATATAGATAAGTAGCATAATTGTGAGTAATAGCTGTTCGTGTTTATGTAATAAAGGGATTAGAAAAATTTATGAGCTTATAAATTTAAATAAATAAAGTAATAAATAGGTGTGATAAGGGAAAATGGCCATTAGGGTTCGAGCTTTTGAGCCTAATTAAATCCACAGGAAAACTATTAACTTTGAATTCAACATGGAAGTTGTATTATCTAATGTACCAAAGTAGTTATATCCTCTTTAATCATTTATTATTAAAGTCTCTTTTACTTTTACGGCTCTCTTTCATATGAAATTAAGAGGAGTTTAATAAAGTTCGAGCTCTTTAAGTTAACTCTTAATGTCTTCCCTCTTCCTTTATATAATTGTTCATTAAAGAGATTTAAGGAAAGAGAAATGACATATTGAGAAAATTATTAAGCAGAAATTAAATTTTCTTTTAATGGTTAAAATAATAGGCCAAAATTGGTGATATAAAATACCATCTATTACAATTATCTCAAAAATTTTCATTGTATTACGAGAGAAAACTACGTCAATTTCTCACAACGTTAGTAACTTCTCATAACATTAGTTAATTTCTCAGCTTAATTCACGATATTATAAAGTTGACTTGATTGACGAGATTTAAATGATTGAAATTCTTTCAACTTTTATCAAAAACTTCAAAAGTTTAATGAAGTTTCTAATCAGGAAAATAGATTTAAGAGGAATAAGTGATTAATCAAACTTTGGATAATTTCTTTTCAAGAGTTAAAATTGGGATTCAACTTTTCCAATCAACATTATTGAAATGTTTCCCATCCTAGTTTTATTAGATTGCCGTAAATGAATTAATTGGGATTACAAGAATTTCAATTGCGAATAAAAGTTGATCAATTTACGCATTTAAAATTTTCATTAATAAATTCCAAGTATTGTTTACTACATTTTTCGTAAACAATTATAGAGTACTTACTCATTGTTCGTTAAAAACTTTACTCATTTATTAAAACTTTACTTCCCTTTATTGAGAGAAAATGAAAATGAGAAAGATTCATATTTATTACGAAAGATTCAGAGGGAAAAGGATTGAGGTGTGATTTAGCATGTGGAAAGTCTTTTTGGAGGATATAGTTTTATAGCTTTCTTTAGAAGTTTAGTTTATATGAGAGTTAATTAGGAAGATTCTCCTCAGCTGGTCCAGCTAGACCTGACAATGAAGAGTGACATTGTGGGAGCGTAGAAGTTCCTTGTTGAAATTAATTAGCCCCCAATCTGACTTTTACGACATGGAATGATGTATGGGCTCCAAATTCTATTCCTTCGCATTAATTCTTCTTCCCTCTCCTTTTCATGGTTGTAGTTAGTAAATCTCTTACTTTTCTGCTTCCTCATAATCTCTTCACTCCAGTCTGGTTAGAATGTTCTTGTTCTTTTAATTAAATTACTCTCACTAGGACAAGTGTGAAATATGTTAAATTATTAGTAATTATTTCTCTTCCAAATGTATTAATGCTCAAATGTGCATTTTCAGCTCCACGAATTGTAATATAATTTAATGAAACCAACTAACCTGTTAATAACAATCAAGAACAAATGCTCTTTGAACTGCATATATAACATAACGAGCTCCGTTTCATGTAGCAATTACATTTCATGGGTGATATTTCTTTAACCGCAAAACACTCAAATTCGCGGATGAGCAAATTGTAGCTTAATTAATAGTAAATATATACCTAATTAAGTTGCTGAACAAATATCGTTTAGTGTAATATGTGTAGGATAAATTCATAAAGGAAAAAATGAAACCATTTGTGAAAGATACAAATTGTATTTGGGCTTGTAGAGAGAATAGGAAAGTTAGTTGGAATGGATTTGGAAGATGTGGATTGGACGTTCAGCTAGATCAATTAATTTCATTTCAACTCAACTCACATATCGAAATCATTTATAGTGAACATACAACGAAGAAAAAATTAATGTAATTGTATTATAAAAATGAGATGCAAAATATTTTAAAGATTACATATTATTATCTATCAAGAACACATTTTGTATGTAACGTAGATATTATGAATTTATTCATGTATGTATTAGAATCTTTGAATGATTCAATTTCCCAATTTAATTCTATTATTTCCATTCGCTTTCTTTCTGTAAGCCCTTATGGAAAATTAGATAAAGCTTTTTTCCAATTTTGAATGAATATTTCAGGTATATTAATGAATATGTATTCAGTAGATCGATAACTTATGTCTTACAATGGGATTACAATAGCAATAGATAGGGCTTTCATGTTCATGATATCAATTTTCCTTTAGTTGAAGACTTAAGAGCACTTAACGTAAAAATGTATTTTATTTATGTATCAACTTTGATTCAATTTTTTGGATGGGAAATACAATATTTCTCGGAGCGGTCTTTTTCAATTCAGATCCATAATCGAATTTTTACAAATGACGATAAAAATTGATTTGTACTGAATATATTATATCCTGTCTAAGCATAAATAAATTATATTGGCTTTTATTGAATTTGAAAATTAAACTAATAAAATGTATTTTATTTTAGAGTTCTAATGCGTACGTCCGTGATCAATGGTATCACTCGATCATTTGGAAAGTAAGTAAAGTTACATTTGATATTTTAAATGTTGCTTTCTTGATAACACATGCCTTTAACTTTAAGTACCATATAGGCACCATAATCTTCATTACATATCCATATTCATTACATATTACATAAATATAGTATAGTATTTGTATGTATAGTATACAGTACGTATTTTACCTGTAGGTAAAATATTGGTTATTTTACTATCTACTAAATTGATAGTAAAAAGTAACAAATACAAAAAGCCTTGCGTGTGAAATTAGCCGATTGAACATCCTTTGTCAGACAGTGGTAGTCAATAGAACATTAATGATTTTATGAAGATTTATTACAAAAGCTGAATAAGGATTTATACACAACCACTTATAATAAATGATCTGACAATGAAAAGAAAACGCAAAGATCGCACAATTCTTTTTAATACTTTCTATAGCGTGTAATCACCCAATTTATTGCAATTTTAGCTAACTTGTATTGATGAATTACGTAATGAAAAAGAAAGGATTTTTTTTATTTCATCATATTTCATGTAGGTATAGAAAGTACAGTATAGAAAGAAAGAAAGAAAGGAAAGATCACAAAATGAGATATACGTAAATAAACAAAAAAATAAATTATATCTCTAACCAATTAGGTGGAGTGGTTTTTAAAACAATAATTTATTTATTGTCTCTTTTTAGAAAAACATCTTCAAGTACCAGAACTTAATGAGATCATCTAAAAGACCGGAAGTCATCTTGAAAGAGTTAAAGGTAAGAATATGTACTTTAGTATATTGAGTTAAAATACAATGTTCAATTTTCCATACTTTTCATTTCCGCTGTCTTTCGTCTATGCCAAACAAAAAGCCAACAACAGATACCTAATCATACTTACATAATCACAATTAAATAGATTGATGCGTTTGTGTTGAAAGAGTCACTCATAATGTAAAAGAAATTGTTTGAAATGCTTTAATTTTCAATTCCTAATTCAATTGGTAAATCCATAATGAACAGAGTAGTTCATAACTTTTCTTGTTGAGCTTCGAAAAGTTAAATGTGTTTATATCTGCAAAAATTGAATCTTAAAAAGTTTTAAGCAGGGAAACTTTGGAAAGTTGTGAAGGACAAAATTAAAAGCCGATTATAGCTTTACGTATAGCAATTTTAAAATTTGAATATTTAAATGAAACCCTGAGATGATAAGTATAAAGAATCTGAGAGAACTCGGAGAGAAAGTTTTCCCAAACTTCATGGCCTTCCTCTGTGTGCTGTTGGAAATAATGGAGTTTTGAGTGAATGACAGAGAATTGAAAGAGAGGAAATAAGTGAATGAGTTGAAAAGGAAGAAGACAATATTCTTAAGGATAAATTTAAAACTTAAAAACTTTCCTGGTTCTTTACTACTTCCAAGAGAGGTTTATGTTTCGGCTGGAGAGGACACTTATTTAATTGATTCGAAAACTGAAGTTTGTAAAACTTTTGTCCCTTATTGCCCTCAGAATCCATTATCCCCTTGAAGAACAAAACAATTAATTCTGTAAGGAGCTCAATTAAAAGTTAAATTAATAGAGAAACGAAGTATTTTCTCCTCTATTCGCAAATTAATTTTTCTCTTTTCTAAGCATTTCCTTCCAAACTCAATCTCCTTTTCTTAATTGGATTCCCTAATTGCTCAAATGAATTTTTGGTACGGATTCTTGTTACAGTTTAAAATTAAGTTTTGCCTGACACCCTAGCTCAATTTTATAAGGGTTGGGGGTTTCATTATTAGAATCTTTATCTATTGCAATAAGCTTCAGGAGACCTTTAAGCCTTGGACTTGTTTAAATGTCTCGTTGAACATAATAATAATGGTTCATATTTTGACACTTATTTGGGAAAGGAGATAAATGGGTTTCATGTGATCAACTATGCATAGGAACTTTTGGAACTGTCTGTCTTTGGAATGTTTATGGGAGGAAAAGGAGAGAGGGGATATTTATTGCTAATCCAAAATGTTCCCATCATCCGAAATATGTGTGTCTACTTAATTTATGACTCCATTTTGGCTGAAACAAATGTGAGCAGAAAAACATGTCTACTGTAAAACCCACAAGAATTTCCTTCCGCCGGAATTCACTTTACAATTATATTTGCCATTACCTCTATGCACTTTTATTTTACTCTTTTCTGAGTATTTGTATCGTATGTTTAATTCTCAATGGTCGCTAATTGAAAAAGCATGTTCATGTAAAAGGTTTTATTATTTAATCATTTAGCTAAACTAATTATATCTCTTATTAGCAATTTCCGTTTTTCCTTATTTAGTTGTTTTTAATAAAGGATATTGGCATTAAATGGAAAATATAGATTTTTCAACTATTAAAAATAGAAATTTCGTTTCTGTTTGAATCACACACAAAAGTATCTAAAAGTACCTACATAAATAAATATATGTAAAGTACAATACATGTACTTACATACTACAATACATGTAGGATGTATGTATTTATGTAAGTATAAAACATTTGTATATTCGTTACTTTATTACTTACATGACGTGATTTTTTTTAAAAAAAATCGATACTAACATAAATGTAATACGTTGACAAATGGAAGTTTCATAAATGTGAATTAGATAAAAAGCATACCTACTTAGAATTCAAGACCAAAATCAATTTTGTGTGACTGAAAGCAAAGAATTCGATATTAGAGCTAGGAAGGAAATAACGAAACTTCAAAAAGAGAGAGCATGAGGAAAGTAAAGCTTTATATGTATGCGTACATAAGTTTGTAAACATGACACTTCCAGACACTTTCAACTGTTGACAAAAGCTTACGAGAACATTGCGTTTTTTCAATAGGGAGACCGATTTCAATTCCGATTTCATAACACTCTTTCTCTCTTTCAAATAGCATAATTGAAAACTTTCCCATGTTTTTCTTCCCAGGATTTTCCCATTGTTCAGGAGTTGTTTCACTTTTCCAACCGTTTCCTTTTTTATATTTACAATGCATTATGAATATTCTTCCCTAAGAATTATTTTCTTTATTTATTGAACAAAGAAAAACTTGCAATTCACAATGGTCATTTGAATTCTTGTGCTTTCGAGCATTAAATAAATTATTCTAAAATTTCATATGCCCTCATTCACAAAGAAATTCACGTTCTAGACCATTTTGGAGCATGGGAATTTGAAAAATATTATAAAAGTGCTTTATGGGTAGAAATAATGTAGGAAGGAAAACAAGGTTCCTTTCATTGTTAAACAACTCTAAATTGTTCGTTGGAACTTTACTGACTGAGTTGGTATGCATTTATGAAATTTCATAAAGGACTATTCATGAATTTCTTCTGCACGCATGAGGATTCTTCGAAATGTCGTTGTTCATAATGAGAAGGAGAGGAATAAAAATTCTTAGCCATCTCTCTCCATGAGTCCTCATCAGACATTTTAATGTCGCTGCCATTCACTCCAAACTCAGGCATAGTTCTAATGGAATGTGTAATAATGTAATTGGGGGTTCGTTTGGGGGCCGAGGTTCATTTTCATTAGTGATCAACTGTCTCATTACGAATAATTATGTCAAATTAATTTTCTCCAAATCCTGGTAGTTTCCTCCTCTCATGCTGGGCGCAACTCATGGGGAAAGAGATCCATGGCGGATGTTTATACATAGATTATTTAGGTATTTGCGAATACCTCCGTTTATAAAGCCCGTGTTGTCCTTTTGTTGTGTAGTAAACGTGAGGTCCTAAGAGAGAGATAAGAGGACGAATTCTTCTAGCAAACATTACGATCGAACATAATCCTCTTCCAAAGCGGATTCAAAGGAGACATTTACATTTTAGCTTATCTCAACTCAAAGGTTTGAGCCAAACCACTAGAGACACGGAGACACCATATCTGTCACAAAATAAGCTTTAGATTTTAGATCCTCCTTTCCCTACACAAATTTATAGGAGACAGGGGCCTTGCAATTTTAAGTTTCAATGCAATCGCAATGCAATCCATATAATCCAAACTCTTTAAGACGATCACGAAAGCAATTTACAATGAGAAAATTCATGTAAGTGCATAAATAATTCATATAAGAAATATCATTAACCATAAATATTCTACGTAAATATGTGAATATTACAAATATTGTAGGTATGTCCCATACATGTATAAATATTTATGATACGAGTGCTCGTACATAAATTGGAGGTATGTCAAATGTAGTGTCAAATGTCAAATGTCAAATTTCTAATTCTCGAGGCACATCGTGAATTCATGGAGTAGTGCTGAATATTATCTAGCCTTTTGTTTTATTTTTTAAACTGGGAAGAGAAAATTAACGTTAGAATTTTAAGAATCGAATTGGGGTTTTATGCAAAAGAATGATTTTACTATTCTTACAGTAAGAATAGTAACGCACTTGGTAATGAATTTCTTTGCTATTAAATAATTCACGGGTCAAGTTGAAACTGCCAATGCGTTATACATTTGAGATATAAGATTAACTGGAATTGTGGGTCTTTGGAGCGGAAGCTGTTAGGAACGAGGATCGGATAATAATGAATGAAAACTGTTACGGCGACCTCCGCTGGGCACATTGGAAAGCGAAAACGGCCTTTTTGAACTCTTTTACTCCGAATCGGATGAAATTCCTCGGAATTTCATCGCCATTTGGAAAAAAACTAGGCGTGGTGAAATCCCAATAGGAAAACTAACCGTCTTACATCTATTCTGATTGCGGTATTTCACACGTGACTCGAAGACTGTGGGAGATAATGATGGAGGAATAGGGAATGGGTTGAGTATAAGTGGAAGAATAGAAAAAAGGGATTGTCCTTTAATTTAGTAGGTATATCGGAGAAAACTTGAAGAGATGTCTCTTTCAGATGAGCAAGGGATTTTCTAAGCTTTTCTTCTTCTCACAAGATGAGGGAAGGACGAGGGAAATAACATGGTTGGCTTGTAATAGGAAGAAAGACGTTTAGGATGGGACTCATGCAAAAAATCTTATCCACTCAATCTTGAGTATCTCCGGTTCAAGTCATCCATTCGTCATTGTCAGTTGAAAGGAGTCTAGAACAGAGAATGGCCCTATCGTGGTGAGACATATTTTCCTATCAACTTCATCCACAATGAAATATGCAGCCCTTGTCTCTTTCCCCGCTTGAGAAAGAATTTAATTTTACCTTTTATTTACCATTTCTTCAAATTCATAAATATACCTTCTAACTATTGTAGTTGGAAATGTTCACAGGTTCACTGTGAAATATAATTTTCAAGGGATTTGGAAATAATCAGCATGACGGTCGTGGCTGGGCAAAGTTATATTATGTAAGGATATTATCATAATGTATAAATGTATGAGGAGAGTATTCTTATTAAATTCCTCGTTCCATTTTCAACCTTAGTAAATAATAGTGTGTCCGTCGATGTGGATATGATGCATGCATGGAGGAGTTTGGGGTTTTGGGTCGGAATGAGGTTATTTCGGGAAAAGTTCGTTTCTCAACCCATTCTTGTGGGAATTGGGGGGCCTGTTTGGAATCGGAGTAAATGAAGATTATTCGTCTCCCCTTGACTCGCACTTTCCTCTTTTTCCAACTCTCATTGTAAAGTATTGGGGAGGGAAAGGGCCTTCGATTGGGCCCGAATCGGAGCAGTTACGAAAGCGGAACTTTTTTATTTTCTCCTTCTCTCCCACAGTTTCCATCTTGAAGGCCGAAGGTTTTATCTCCTTTTCACTCCCACTGCCTCTTCCATGTACATTGCTCATTTTATAGCAGGGAAATCAAGCTCTCGATAAAAATAATGGAATGCGCTTTCCCTTTATACTTTATCATCAAGATATGAATTCATGTATTTTTATTTATTTTCTTAGATGGAACGTTCAGTTCCTCTTTGGTCACTTGGGATCGAAATGGTTAAAAGGGTTTGAAAAAAACCGAGATCTGGTTACGAGATGATAAGGAAAAAGGAAGAATGAACGATTTGGCCCTTGTTATAAAAATGGGTCCATTAATGCTAATTTAAGTGAATTGTAGTCAGCCTTAATTTGAACATTAATAATAAATGGTCTTTCACCCATAGTATGTTAATATATTCAAATTGAGATTGAAAGAAGGGTCAGGACCAATTGGTATATAACGCTTATGGGGAAAATGTCTATGCACAGCTTCGCTCAATCTTTTATGTTAGGAACTTGATAGCCATTAAAACCTAACGCTGAAGGATCTCTTCCTTTTTGAAACCTTCTAAAGTGGCGGTAAAACAAATAAGAATTTTCTAAAATGCTTCAAGTTTGTCGTCGAGATGAGTCTTAGGTCTTAAGGAGAGGAAAGTGGTTCGAGGATCTAATGATGATCAAAACCTTCAAACCATTTGGATAATGGGATGAGGTCGAAAGAGGAATATAATCTATTATGACACGTCAATAAATTTTCTCTCCCGTTTGCTCTAGGGCAGCATTGGATGGGTCTTTATCATGTAAAATACATTCTGTGGTTGAATCTCGTTTCAATTTATGAAGAATGCGTGATTCTCTCATTGTGATTCTCCTCACATGGCTGTTTAAAAATTGGGGAATTTCCCCAGGTCCCCAACCACATGAGGATGGAGAGTTACACTCACTCAGATATAAGTACTTAAGTCCCCAAACATCAAACTAACCTTTTGTTCTTCTAAACTTTTTACCTATTATTACACTTTTCTCCTCCTTATATTAATTTCATATTGGCTCCTATTATAAAGATCCTCAAATAATAATAGTAGTGGATCTCTCTTTGAGAAAAGAGGGAGATTGAAGTTTGTGATTGGAATATTGTTAAAGACCAGACGGCGGTGTCGGAGGTCGTGAAGATTGCGGACCAAAGGCCTATGTACACAATGCATCTGAACCCAAAACCTTTATAGGAGATTGGGTCTGTGCTTAAGGCCCTTGGAATAGGATTTCTCTTTTCTCCATTCAATCCCAGGCGTGTTCCTGGGAATTTCACTTTTTTCCAACTCGTAGGAGATGGGTTTAAAGGAGATTGCGGGGACGAGGGCAGGATGGGATTTTCACACGGAACTTCATTTCACATTTTCCACACTCTTCGACATCCTCTTGAAGGAGGAAAGAAGGTGATATGAGCCAGATTCTCATATAAAAGACCCATTCCAAAAGACCTTTCCTTCACCACATTTTCACTTCACTCAACTCTCACTCAACTTTAACTATAATAACCATCCCTTTTCATCCATTATTTTGATATAGCAAAGTCCAACTTAAAGACTCCATTACTTTACTGTTGTATTGTATTATTACATCTATTGTATTATATTATAACATCTTTTGATATAAATTATACAATAATATATCATGATTTAAAATTTATGGTTTTATATTGATTAAACTTTTGGGAGAAAGTTAATATAAAATTTTTTCTTGTTTAAATTGCATACATTGCAAAAGAAAGAGAAAAAGAGATTAAAAATAAAGGGTGTTCCTTTTTCTTCAGCGACGGATGGCACTGACTGAGCCAATTCCTTGGTGCGTCGAGGAATTTTCAAATTGCGTAATATTGAATGGAACAGAATGTGGTAGTGATTTTTCTTCGATCCTTTGTCACATCTCAAAACCTCTCCCCTTTGACATGGACATAGACCCTTGAGATTTGTTGGAATCTCGAACATACACATATGTAATAACGGTCCTGGTTGGGTCCTGGTACTTTGGAATTGCAATACGACCCCTCAGATCCAAATTCGTATATTTGACTAGGACCCGTCTGAGAATGGATGTAATGGGAGATGGGTGATTCTAAGCCCCGGAACCTCTTTTTCTTTCCCTCCAAACACACATTTCTGTCATGGAAAGTATTTCGGAGATAATGCGGCCTTAATGTTCTCTTTCTTCCACACATCTGGGAAAACCGGGCATTGTATGTTAAAAGGAATTGTATGCTATGCTTCACGAGCGGGCATTAGGTAGTCCAACTTATTCACTTTCTCTTCTTACTCGGACAAAAACGGAAGTCTGGGCTTTATTTGAGTAGAGAGCAATTTTCTTTTATACAAGGAGGAAGGCGACTATTAACGCTCTGAAATATCTACTATATAATATATATTCTGAAGAGATATTGGGGGAAGAAATACATATTTGTGTATATGAATGTTCTGCTGAGGAAAAGATTCAACTGAGAACTCTACGAGGAAATTATTTATGGCTAATTGCTCAATTTGTTCTCTTTTTTACTCTATGGGTTCTTCAGGGGTAAATGATGGAGCTTTTACTCTCAAATGGTACAAGTTCCAATTTGGACATAACATATGCCGAACATGAATACATTTATGATATCTTTATCAAGAATATCATGGGTTGTATCATGTAGCTTAATATCCCTGACATGAATCGATTCTTTTCCTCATTTCCGTTCTAACGAGGAAAATAAAGGAATAAATCCGACTTGATTGTGCGATACAGATTTAATGAACGCTTGAAGGCCGCTCACAGATCAATATAACTTTATGGGTTTTCCATGTTGTTCTCCTAATTATTTTTTCCTGTTCAATTTTGGATGAATAAATTCAAAAAATTAACTTTTCTCTTTTAGCTTTCCTTTGACTTTTTACATGTACAGAGATATTTACCATATATACATATTTTACTTATATGGTAGATATAAATATCGTAAATATTTAAATGAGACCAAATGGAGTTTTTACTAAAACGTTTATCTTGTTTAGTAGATTTATAATTAACAACGTTCATTTAAAATAGTGGCTAATTGTATTTATTATTCAGTGAAGGGGAAACTTGACATGCGAGCATATTTTTGATATTGTAAGTGATGAATAAAGTTTTGTTTTGGAAAATTAACAATTTCATTCCACTTCCTTCGAAGAATGTGCTTAATTTTGTGGAAACTTTCCCAACTTGTGTTCCATAAGTGAGGATAAAGACGTAGAATAAATTATATTGTTTATTGTGTAAAAAGTAATTGGAATTCTGGGAAGTTATGTATACAAACGTTGTTTGGCGAGAAAGCGAGATGGGAAATGGATTTTTTTTTCTTTTTGCCTACTTGAGTCGTGCAAACGACGGTTAATGTTGGTGTGAGTGTTTTGGAGTAAATTTCTAAAGGAATAAATTTCATTAAGGAGAATAGCGGGAAATAAATCTTGATGAAGAGTTAATTGTTTGTTTGTTTTTAGTCTTTGGTCGATTTCGCGACGACGACTCCGCTTCAAGACGACATCATTTCTCATGTACCAATTGAAATTGTGTCGAATCTCCTCGACTCGGTAAGTCATTCACAATAATACATTGAGTATAATAATATTTAAATGTCTTTTTTATTTCTTTCGCTTACAACTATCAAGTTAGACGAAATGCTCACAATTGATGGATGGGCATTGAATTCATAAATCATAATAAAAGCTAATGTGGCGTATTCGGCTCTTATATGTAATAGTATCTTCAATAACATAAATACATCTTTGGGGTTTCCGTTGAATAGATTAAATAATTCATATCATTGCTCGCGGAGCACTTGAATCTTGAGTTATGAAGAGGAGAAAGAAAGGTCGAGCCCCAAGACACAACAAGAGTGGAGAGAAATGGGAATATGATTCTTCTCGAGACATTATAAATCAAGATGACTTTTCACATGTCAAGATCAAAAACAGCTAATATATTTACTCCATATACTCATGTACAGATATTTGAGTATAATATAGTGTGTATATTACACACCATGCACTTACAATCAGCCGCAAAAAAGCTTTTTTTGTTTTATTCTGGTTTCTTTTTAAAAGAAAAGAACGTCAATCTTATTTTAAGAGCAACTTTAATTTTTATACAAATAAGCTTTAAGCTATAAATCTTTGGATTTTAGTTGGTTCCATTTATTATTTTCCAATTTTATCAAATTTTAAATTTAATTGTAATTAAAAGAATCATTAGAACTCTCGTTTATTGAATTTTTCTTGACTTTTTAATACATATTCCAGGCTGGAGATCATCTTGGTAAAACTTTAGCAGAAGAAGTTCTCGTATCACTTTCTCCATTACTCGAACGTTCGCATCCTCCGCCAAGCCTATGCCGTTTCTTTTCTCGTCAATGCCGGACGAGGCCAAGATGTCCACTCATCACGACTTTATTCACTCCTGTCATCCGAAGAGCTCTCAAACATAACGTGGTAATACAATTGCAATTTGTTTCCTACGTAGTATTCATAATACCATAAATAATATAATTGTGTATTACCGCTTGGATTTTCTTTCAACTTTTGGAGTTCTCACTTCCTCTAATTTTTCATTTTAAAAACTGACTTTTGGAAAAAGTATTAGGTTTAAGAAGTGAGAAAGTTTAATTAAAGAGCTCAGCTTCTTCCTCAAAGTTTAAGTGGGAAAATAAGTGAAGCATAGGAGATTTCCCTTTTCATTCACACTGTCTCAAAAAAGAATTTCTTGTAGAGAGTATTAAACTAGCCCCGGGCTTCCGAGACAAGTAGAAGAAATACAAAAGACAGGCGTGAGTTGTGAATTTTCTCCGCAGTTACAAACATAAGCCCATAACTCTTGGATGCACGTGGAGGGAAAACCTACATAAGAACCTTAAGATTAGATAACCTATCTGTATACCTATACAGAATATTGTAGGACCAATAAACTTGTACTTTTTCAAAACTTTTATTTTATTTGTATTACAAAACCTCTATACAAAGATACTTAAAATTATATTAATACTACTACATTAAGGTACTTATATATTTACTGTGAGTTATATATCTGTATTTATATGTACACTTAATATTGTGACAACATATAGAAATACTGTATAGAAAATGAATAATTAATGTCATTCCAAATGTTCGCAAGAGACCAATTCCAGGATGAAGTTGCATTATGGTTTGCTATGCAAATGTTGAATTGATTTAAGTTATAAAGTTATAACGTATGGAGATACTTACAAGTTCTAACGATGTCCTTAGAAGAAATGTGAAGGGCTTGGATTGTAAGAAAAGATTTATGAAGTATTTGAAGAGAAGGGCAAGGGAAATGAGACTTTTACGACTTTCATCTCGAAAGTCACTTTTCCAATAAGGCAATCTTTATTGCCCCTCTCGGATTTTTATTTCCTTGGGAAGCCTCGCGGATGGTGCTGTAAAGAATATTAAGACATTATGTAAGGAAAAACGTTGTAGATTTGGACGAGGTCCTTGTGTGTGTGTGTTGTTATTAGCCCCATCCCCCCATTTAATCCTCGATGGGATCGATGGGAGAGGAAGTAATCGAATGAGTTTACGTATTGTGGATGGGGGAAGGAAATCAAAGGGATGAAAGGAGAGAACTCTCCTCAAATTCTTCTTTTACTGCCTCCAATCTGTAGGATTACGGGAGAGAAATAGAAAGTAGGAATAATGGTCTCTGTTCGGGTTGCGATAAAAGGCAAAGGCAGTTGAGAATTAACGTGTACTAACCGGACCACACACCAAATAAATCTCGATTACCACTACGACTTAACTCTCTATTGTCTCAAGATATACTCTTACCCTTTATGGACTAATAAATATTCTCATATATCGTTAAGGATGGGGAATTCATGAGAGAATCCATTCAGTTGGTTCGTATACTGATATTGGAGAAAGTTTTAAACACTCCAACTTTTAACTCTGCTAACTCTTCCCACTTCATTTTTTACACTTAAATTTCTTAATCAACTTGTCTTTGACGTTTACGACCACGTTTACAAATGCGTTCTCTTAACATACTCGATTCTTTTGGAATGGCTTTTTATGAATCCTTGAAATAAAATTATTTTATCGAGAAAGTGTAATGGTATTTTGATTGATTCTTTTAATAGGTTGAATATTTTGATATCATTATAAACTTTTTTGAAGGGGTCGTTAACTGAGAAATGAATGTGAAGAGAATGAAGGTTTCTTTTGACTTCTCCTCTCAACAGAATTCTCCTCATCGTTTGAGAGTTGAAAATGAAAAATGTTCACTTTCTTTTCAGCTGTCTTCTGACTCTTAAATTCTTCGTTCTCTTTTTCTCTCGTGGGACTCGTGGTCCTGTCACTTTCAACTCCTCGTTGAGGATAATCTCACAAGAATGATGGCTTCAGATTTGAAAGAATGAGGCACGACTCTAATGCATGAATTGTGTCCAGTTCAAATCCCAATGAGGATTATTGAGTTAGACCTTCAAAAATGCTTTTATGCTATTATCAACGTCTTATCACGTTATTATCACCCAATTCTAGGAAAAAAAATCATTTTTATATTCCTATTACATAACACAGAAATAAAAAATAATATGCAAGCTAATAAATATTATTTACTAGTATTTATCTGTACTACGAGTATTAGTATTTATTTACATTTTAATAAATGTATTTGAGGTACAATACATAAATAATTTCATATCTGTATATCACTATCTGTATATTTATCCAATAACTACCAAGTTGCTCGGAAAGTTCTGGAATATGTATGTGCGAATTGATATTGTTAGTCTTAAACCTACTAAATGTTAAAAATATACTAACCACTCTTAAAT
>JAQGBZ010000436.1:0-48093 GCA_034687125.1 Neelides folsomi
ATAATTAAAAGTAATATGGGTATGAGTAAATTGTAAATATAATTAAAAGTAATATGGGTATGAGTAAATTGTAAATAATAATTTTTTTATAGTGCAGTATATCATTTACCTCAATATTGGGATATTTGATCTTGAACCAGGTACGATTAGCATATAAGAAATGAATGACAACAAAGTAAAAGGGCAAATAGCCATACAAAGAATAATTCTGATTTTTCACTACAAAACCTCGAATTGCTTCGAACCAAGTCATCCAATCTAAACCTTCCAAAACCTAATGAAAATTCGAATCAAAATATTTTATAAAGTTAAAATATTAAAGATATAGAATTCTTTAATTTTAGGATGCTTTTGCTTGTATGAATGTTTATTACAAATTAAAAATATTACCGATTGAAAATATGAATCTTTAAACTTCGTAGAAAGGTAATTTTGAAAGATCCCATCAGCCAATTTCTCGTAATCTCCAAAGTTCTGAACTGTTTTGAGAATATTGTTAAATCTAGCAACATCGGTGCTTTGGTCCGGAGAATTTGAATAACGTGAGTTCCTAATAAAGTTCAATTCAATCATGATTAAGACTGATTAATTAAAAGTAACTTATTATAATAATTTGTAATTTTTAATATATCGTATTATGTAGGATACTAATATAAATTACATATAGTGAAGTAACTTACTGATCATTAGGAATGGAGAAAATTTCATTCCAAACTGTAAAAATTCCTTTACTTTTATCCGTGTTTCCAATCTGGGCAACTACTGCATCTCTAAAATTAGTTTTTGATTTCTTCAAAAACTGAAGAGAGAACAAACATGAACGAATATCACATTGGGCCTTTTCGCAAAGCAATCGCAAAGTAACAGAATCCAAATTCATTTCCTCTTTTAGTGAAATGTCTTCCATTCTTTCAATTATGCTATATTATAATAATAAAAAGAATCCATTAAACAAATAAAAATATAAACACATAATTATTTAATCATTATCATTTTCTGTAATAGTTAATCTGATTATCGATAAAAACGCAATTTACCTCTCAACAGTTAAAGGTTGAAATTGAAGTACAAATGCAAGTTGCTTCAAATTCTTTAATGACGGAGCATACAAGTCATTGCAAATACAAATCACTGGACGTCTTAGAATCTTTTTATTCTTATTTTTTCCAGATTCGGTCGCTTTTCCAGTAATGAGTTCAACGAGAACGTTTACAGCATTCTAAAAATCAAAACCAATTAAAAATTTTGCATCAAAATCTCTTAAATTTTTAATTCGCCGTAAAACTTACAAGGGGAGCTCCGTCAATTTCATCTATAATTAAGCAATTTGGGCGACCTCGAAAAGTTTCTGCTCTTGATTGAGTTGATGAGTCAAGAGCATTTTTAAAGGCCTCGACGGACCGATCATCGCTGGCATTCATCTCCACAACGTTATACCCTAAAAACACGTAATAATCAATTTTAAATAATTACAATACATTAAATAATAAGGTATTATAAAAGAATTAATTAAAGATGGTAAAAAACGTAAATCATTACCTGCGTGCTTAGCTATGATGTGAGCACATGTAGTTTTCCCTAAACCCGGTGGTCCATGAAGTAGAGCAACTTTTTGCTTTGGTCGATTCGTATCATCGTAAGCATCATCTTCAACAATAACTTTTTTACCCCATTCTTTTTCTTTGTCTATTTCACCTGCATAGTATATTATATTATGTAGAAATTCTAGATATTAATATTATGTAAAATTGAATTAAATCTGAAACGTCCTAAATAATATTTGCCATACATTACGTGTAATATTAAAAGTTTCCACAATCCATATACTTATACTTGTATATACTAATACGGTATAAACAAATCTTTTTAATTAGTAAAGAATAAATTTAATTGGATTTGTTACCCTGTTTGGTGTACTTTTCTTTCGTTTCCAAAAACTTAACCAGATAATCATTTCCAAAAACAATTTTATCCCAGAGTTTTAACCAGTGAAGTAAGGTGCGATTTAAATCCTTAAAACATGTACACAAATATTAAAAGAATATAAAATTATTTATTATTATTAATTACTATTCAATTCTATATTTTAACTAAATTTTGTAAAAGTGAGTTACAATTACCTCTTCGGATAAAAGTTGCATGTAAGTATTTGGTTTGTACTTTTCGACCCAAAGACATTCTTCTGAATCACTCGTGTTCTCAGTTTCGGTCTTTTTTCTAACAACCTCTGCATCCCTCTGAAATAACGAGCATAAAAATATTAATAATATTTTGTAAGAAAGTCAAAAGTAATTAATAAAATCATTAATATTTGAATGGAAATGTTTACTTTTAACAAATCTTCTCTTCGAGCTTTATTAAGATCTATTCCAAGCAATGATCCAGGAGTTGCATTATGATCATGATTATAGTGAATATCATCTTCATAGATCATTTCCGGAAAAATTCTTAAGTATAATCTTGATCCATCGTAAGTTCCGACTGTAACATGTGGAACATCGGGAAGGTGTTTTAGCACTCTTCTATATTGAACATGGAATTCTGGTTCGGAAGAATTCCTTTCAATTGGGATGTCGAACTCTAAATCATCAAAATCAAGTTCATGTCGATCTAATGATTCGCCTGGAAATGGAGGAAGCTCTTTCTCCTCTTCCTTATCAAACATCAATGGTTCAATTAGTGATTTTGATTGGTACTCTTCAGTATCCGGTAAATACTTGTAACGCTTGGTCTTTCTTTCTCCATCAATTTGATCTGTCAATTATAAACAAATGAATGAATGCTCATAAGGATAAATTATAAAAATTTAATTGTCATTTCAAAACGTGTTAGTCTTATGAAATCAAGTATGACAGTTGAATTTGTATCTTTGCATATAAAGTAAAGCATGTCCAATTTAATATTCAAAGTAAACAAACCTATTGTAGAACGTTTCCGTTTCGAAATAGAATCATCATCGTCCAAATAAGAGAGTTTTTCGAAAAGCTCGTCCATTTTAAAAAAAAATATTATTGAAATGTGTAAAACGAAGACTGAATTGATATTGAAAAGTATTCAAAATATTCTTAAACTTTGTGTCAAAGACAATAGCAAAAACAAAGCTGGTTGAAACTGGAATCAACTTTACTCATTGTCAAAAAAGAAAATTAAAATGAGACAGGTGGTTATAAAACTTATGCTTATAAAATATTTCACTTTACACTTCTCTCATATTTAGATTGCAAATTGTGAGATTGAAGGATCTTCAATGAAGAATGAAGATGAAAGAAATCAAGATGAAATAAAGAAACCGAGAGCCCGCCTACATTTATACGAATTCGCGGGGTTGTGAGATGTAAAAGGGTGGCACGTGAATGAGAGATCTTTTCACTGGTGGTGCAGTTTGAGGAGAACGATGGGGAAGGGCACAGGGCAGGTCGGTGTGGGGTCATTTGATGCCGACTCCCTTCCGGATTTTTCCGAATTTGAGGATGAATCCGAGCAGCAAACGAAAAGGTTAACCAAAACCCTCCAATCAACCTCTTAATTCCGCCAAAGCTCTGACCTTAATCTCAAAGAGACCAAATTAACGAGTCCGTCGCCAATTGTCGCTTCTTGATTAATCGCAACCCGCCGAACCTCGTCTCTCGACCTTAATTTAATTATTAAAATTGACCCTCTCGAGTTGAATTGCAATTTGAAGCTCGTTGAAAGTACTGCAGAAAGTATTTTATTCGTCAATTCGCCACTGAATCTTGTGACCTTATTAATCTTTTAACAGCTCATGTTTATTCTAAATATCCAATTAAATTGATATTAAAACGCCTTTCCAAACATTAATATTCGTACATTCCGTGGAAAAAAACATTTGACAAGGTTTGTGGTTTAAACATTAATTAACATCAAAGTTAAATTCGTCTGCTCTAGCCATAATAAATGTCAGTGGGTTCGATTTCCCTTTTCTATAAATGGACGGAGAAAGGATGATAAAATTGCTCAATTTAAATTATTTTATGGGGATTTAACCATCTGGTAATTTTCTTCTTTGTTTATTTATATTTATATTGGAATGGTTTGAAAGATAGATTTTATGTTTGTTTACTTTATAATGCCGCCAGAATATCTTGTTAATCATCACGTCAAGTTTGAATAGTCAATCATTATTAATCATTGAGTAAAGTAAATTTTCATTTTTTTACTCATTACAAGTTTAAATAATTTTTACTTATATTTATTATATTGAGCGATTTGTTAATGTTTCAACAAAGTAATTTTGTATTTATAATCCACTTATAATTCGGCTAAAGCAGACGAATTTCAATTAACAAATTAATAAAATAAACTCTTGTTTTTCCTTTAGAGCTACTACTCATTAAAATTTCTTGTTGATTGTGTTTCGTCAACGTGAATTTGAATTGCACTTGTACATTTATATTGTGAACTTTTAACCCGTTCGGTGAGTGGAGTGTTAAATAAATTACACCAACAACATCACTACTCAAACTACAGGCGGACGTCGGAAGGGAAAATGGCTCCGGTCACAACAATTGAAACTCTGACGATCAGCCGGCCCCTGAAGGTATGCATTAGAATATCTTAACCTCATTTGGACTTGGATTATCGATTCCTCATTAGTTGAAGAGTTGAGGTCCCATGTTCGGAAATTGAGAGTTGAATTTGTAGCTGGATCTCGCTCCACTTACACCCAATTATCATTTCCATCTCGGGATCTCCGATTCCTCCGCTGACTCCATTAGAGAAACCATCCATCTCTCTCAAATGCCCTTTTCAAAGATACTTTACAACTTCTCACACTCGGTATCTCCAACGATTTCCAATAATTTCCATTAGTGGAGGAATTTCTCCCTCTTTATGCCGCGATTTCAACAGTTTCTCTTTCCATGTACCTTAGCTCGTTTCTAAAAATCTTCGTGGTTCGTGGTTGTATGACTGGGCCCTGAAATCAAAAATGTTTCAAATCGATCACTTCCCTAAACTATAACACTTTCAGTCAATTTCTCAAGTCAAAATGTTCGATCGATTTCACCATATATCAAATACTCTCATTATTATCACAATTCATAATTTATATTATCTACATATGCCATAAAGAACTACAAGTCAAAATTCTACGCAATTTTTACCAAACATAACTCAAGTTGAGCAAAAAATAGTTGGTCAGATGAAAACCGATGTTTTTTCGACGGAGTTTATGTTTTAAGAGTTTCTGAAACATTTACCTCTGACTGACTGATATGAGTTAACCACAACCACTCAATAAAACTTTTAAGAAATATGTTACTAATATTTCATAACTATAAATATACGAGTGAAATGACGTTCAAAAGGTCCGACTTGATCATTTGTATAAACTTTCTTTAAAATGGAGAGATTTGAAGTAAAATAAGAATTTTTGTAAAATATTTTAATTTCGCACTCTAAAACCATCAAGGAGTTAATTAAACATTTATTTCGTTTTTATACTCTGTCCCTAGCTTCGCGGATCTCATCATCTGCATGCAAACAGGCGATTTGCATTACAAACCCTTAATGAGTCATAATGGCCTAATAGCACCAAAGATAAATAATCTATGAGTGGAAAGTGTGAGGCGAAAAACATTCGTGCTGAGTTTAAAAACACAATCGGTCTCTTCAAACTTTCAAACTCCATCTCATTCTTTAATAATATATGAATTTATATATATATATATATATATACATATATGGAACATATAAGGAACATCTTGCACGCTCACGCACTCATATTACTGTGTGATGCCTACTCCCATTAATATTCCTATCTAATTGTACAGAAAATGTCTCTCTCACCGTTCCACTAATAAGTTCGGCAAAGATTTTTCAAAGGCAAAGTTAGTTACCTCACGTTCAAAATTAGGATTTAACTCTTCTCATTGTAACTCTTCCCATTGTAACTCTTCGCATTGCCTCATGTCAAGTCCTCCGATTGACTCGACATATAAGGTATATTTATGTATTGTAGGTAATGGAATGTAATGGATAGTGAGAGTGAGTAGGAGGGCTGAGTTGATAATTAGAGCCTCTTCCCATCCGCATCCGATGGTTGACTCAATTAAGGAGGGGTGGTGGGGGAGAAAAAGTGGAAGTGGCTGGATTCCTCTACGTGCCCATTCTAAGATATTTTAAAGGCTCATTCGTAGTGGAACCTTACAAGATCTCCCCTTTATTATACGCCATTTAGAGAAGAAAGTGCATATTGAGTGGAGGCTGCTGGAGCACCCAACCTGGAAACTCATTCTCATCTTTCTCATCCCCTGGGATAATTCCTCAGGGTTGTGAGCAACCCTACTCATACAGGATCTATCTAAAGAGTAAAAGGGGTGAGTTTGCCACAGGGCTGTTTCACTCTCAGCGTGAGAGTTGTAGAGCGGGCTGAGCAGTCATTCCGTGATGGAAACTGGAGGGACGAGGACGGGGCCGCCCCCGCCCAAAATAACAGTCCCTACAAAATATACAAAACTTGCCCGGGTTAAAGATCCCCCAGCTCCCCCGATTCGGAAACCGCCGCCTCACCCGGATTCTTACAAGGTGAAAATCGGATTTTCTCCCACTCTTCCCTCAGATCCCTCGTTCATCTCATCGGAAGTTCCTCTTCCGTTCTCCCTTTGTTCGCTTAAGGGCGGAGGCCCTTTTTTGTGCCATACATGGCCTGTAATTGTGGGTCAAAGGTAAAATCCATTATAGCCTTAAGGTATTGTCTCATCCATACACCACACACACACGTCATCTTTCCTCGTCATTAACCACCGTTCAATGGAAATAAATGTTAATAGTGTGAGTCGATTCCGGAACTCGAACTTCTTGATCGTGAGTCAGTGGGCATTGTTATTGTGAATTTCGAATCGTGAGTCATTAAGAATTCATTAAGTGGATCTGTTTGAGAATCTCACATTAGAACTACCAAGATGGGAATTTGGAGTTGTGGAATTGAACCAGAGCGAAGGTCCATTAAATATCCCCATTCTTTTCTCGTCCACACTTCGACAGCCCTTAAAATATTGAAAAGGGAGGAATGTCTTAATCAATTCCCAAGCCTTCGAAAATATTTCACTTGCTTCATTCACTTCATATGTGAGACTCGACACGAGGGGTATTATAGAAACTGACTATTATTGAAAGGTTTCAAACACGAAACAACACTCACTTGCGTAGCTTCGGTCTTTAACAGAGAGATACCGAAAGAATGCATCTGCTGGTGTTGCATATAACATGTAACCCTTGAATGATTATTTAGGTTTCACACGATCATCAGTTTCATCATGAGACCTATTTGAATCTCGTTTTCAATATTTCTTCTTCATCCATCACCATCATTTTTTATTGTCTCATTCTTAAGGACAGATGCGACAATGTTGTTATATTCTTATTCCAGGAGACAAGTTGTTTATCGTCAGCCTTATAGGCATATTTAATCTTTAAGCAAGGGATAAAATATACATATCAGGTTTGGTATTCAAGTTTGTAAAATACTTGGGGTGGAAGATGTATTTTGTAGAGTTAAGTATTTGGAAGAATGCATTTAGTTGGACAATTTCTTGTCATTTTCTTTTTCTTTCAATAGAATAGCTACAATAGGCGTTGTTTTTGGTTAGGATTTGAAAGATTGCAGGAAAACCGCAAGGCAAAACTCACCTTAGCGTGCTTCATTCTGAATGAGAAGGAGTAAATGCTTACTCACCTTCAATTTCAATCTTAATTACTAATTCAATGCCGCAGAATACGATTATGCAACATGTAACATATCAGCAATAGAAACTCATACTATGCTACTACATAAGTATTGTACACACTGCATACAAAATATTTATATCTCTGTTCTCTATTCATCTCATATCGAAAAAATAAAAGTATAAGAGCATGATTATGATTCTCTTTCCTCTACTAAAAGCATTTGCACTCAACGTATGATATTGTACTTACTTTCACAAATGTAAGGCTGTGTACTTTAATACATCTCTTATCACTACATACGTCACATGATCTTGATCCTTGGGTTCCATTGTTATAAACTTTGCATCTCCACTTCTTAATTCCTCTAGATTGGAAATGTAATCGTATGAAGAAAATATCTTTGAGACTTTAATTCAGCCCATCAATGCCATTTGCCTTTTATGCAAATAGTTTGATACATCATGTTTTTGATACAGCAGCAGGGTTCCAAGATCACAAGATTCTTTTATACGATTAATTTTCAACTTTTCAGCATTCAAACATTTTTATACTCTGTATCTTGTTATATGATAGTAAATGTCAAATTAATCGTATTTAGAAACATGTAACATACAAATGGTGTTGAGGCAATTCTAACTAGGTTTATGACTTTTTATTGTTTTTATTAGTCATATTGGTCACTTGACTTGTTCTCTTATCAAGCCAAAGTTAATTTGAATAGTTATCCTTTGTCTCATTACAGGAAAGAGGAAAAAGGTAGTTTTTTCCTTTTCCATTCCTTTGAAATTACTATAATGCTCAACTGGTTGAGAGACGAATTGTTAATGAAAGTCTGGTAAATGAATGGAGTTGGGCCTTAGAGTGGATGTGATTGGAAATGAGAGAGACACGATGATGACATGGAGCGAGATATGTAATTAGGCTGACGAGCAGGACCTGATTATTTTCCAGTCAATTCCACTCCGATTTGTGTGGAGCGAGAGGATGGAATCGGTTAAGTTAATCTGCGGAAGAGGAGAGGCGTACTGACAAATCTTTTTTTTCCTCACAGGTCATCGCATTCATATGTGGACTCTTCGCTTGCATTTTGCTGGTGATGGGACTCGCCTCCTCGGAATGGCTCCTCACCGAAGACAAAGAATACAGACAAGGTATAGAGTTTTTAAATGGTTCAATTTGATCGTAACCACCAGACATGACCTGGAGTTAAACAAACTGAATGAATTCTTTAGGACTTTTTGTTTACTGTGTGAGGGAAAATGCCAGCAATGTCCCCTTCGTGACTCCGAAGAGTCCTGAAAGCGAGAAAGGATGCCACCGCATCGACCTCACCTTCCAAGGTCTCTCATCACCACTTATCAAATCTTGCGGTTTTAACCCAGATTCTTCTTTCTTTTATTGATTTCCTATTCCTTGTATATTTTATAGGGTATACCTTGGTAGCTGCTGGATGTTGCGTTATGAGTCTCCTTGTCAATGTGTTTGCCACGCTCCTCACCGCCCTCGGACTGAGGTGCCGTGATCCGAACAAGAAATACAAATATTATCGAATCGCTGTTTACGTCATGGCACTTGCCTGTAAGCCATTATAAAATATTCCCATCTTTTTAATACCTTTCCTATCAACAAAAAAATCTCTCGTGTTTTGATGGAATTATGATGAAAATACTCGAGAAATTACTTAAGTAAAATACATTCCTTTATTGTTCGTTTTAATAAATTTAAAATCAATTGATTTATAGTGGTAGCTATCCTCGTGGCTCTTGTCGTTTATCCAGTCTGCTTCGCCTCGATATTGTCATCAAGTAAGTGAAGATTTTTCTATTGTGGGTTTATTTAATTTATTGGAGCTTATTGAAATATTGATTTGATTTTAATAGGTGGGAAGTCGCATTGGGAATTCGGATGGGCGTATGGAGTTGGGTGGGGAGCGAGTATTTTCCTCTTTGGTGGAGTCATCCTTCTGCTTTGCGACAAAGAGACGGAAGAAATTTATTACAAGGAAAGGACCATCGTTCAGTACGCTGATAATAATAGCAAAGCGTAAACTCGCGTCTCTTCTTATGTGCCTTCATAACTCATCCAGCATCTACCACATTCTTCGCTCTCCTTATACAAAATAAGTATAATATCTTTTTTGTCAAATTAATGCAATAATTGAACTACCAAAACATTTGTAGTGCTGTACATTATGATGTTACATCTTCAATGCAGTAATATTGGAGATGAACCATTATGGTCATGTGCAGCATTGTACATAAAAATGCCCATATTAGATAGAATATACATAACTTACATATTTATGTAAATAGCAACTTTATTCAGTACTTACATACATCCCTACGTACTTATCATGGTTAGAGTACATTTACCCTCATTCGTAAAATTTTATTCTAATACAGTCCTCTATAATACCATCCTGTATAAATTGCATTTACATTATGTTTTATTTTTCCTTCAACTGTCATTTGTGAACATTAATCTCTTCGATCTTTACAAATTGAATCTTATAAATGAATCTTTAATGGATATCCCCTTTGCGAAATCCACAAAATGCTTAAAACGTTAATATATATGTATATAAATAAATATTAAAAATCTCTAACTTCGGTGAAATGAAAAGTTATGCATTAAAAATGCGAAATTGTTTAATCTACAATGTTAAAATTAATGATATTGAAAAGAATACAATTATAATATATTAAAACTACAAACAAAATAACCTGTATGTAATTGCGATAATCTTGATTACAATAAAAATTACTTTTATTCAATAAGTTATATTTTGTTAGACCTGGAACAAAATGAACTATCGAAATCTTTTATTATATTGACAAATATGTAAGAATTGGAATATTAACATAAAAGTTAAAAAATGTTAGTAAAGATATAAAGAAAAATCTTAATAGAAGAATATACGATATACTTATACAACATATTTACCTATAAATATTTAACGTGGACTGTACTGTATTGTGAGTTGGAATTATACATAAAAATATATTTAGGAATGCGAGAGTGTACAACATTATGTTCTTTGTATGAATTTCCTGTATTGTTAGATGATTATATTATTTATATAAGTATCTCATGAGATATATCTTATTAAAATCTCATGTTTCCTTTCTCATATAAATGAAAATTGTACGTATTTATGTGTATATAAAGAGCCCAGGGGTTAATGAGATGTAGAACATAAATATTGCCTATATTATCTTTGCGTATGGATAATTATGTTAGTGCTACTTTCTCGATAAAAGTTTAATTTATGAAAATGGAAATATTCTAGTCAAAAGATATGAAGTAATATTAAACATTATACTCATCCTCATAAGTAGTGGATTCCATGTACATATTTGACAGGCTAATTAATTGCTGTTAATTAAGGATATGCCGAAGATAACATGTCTGAATTTTATTCATTGGTGCTAGACAATACCATCCAACCATTACATTAATTGCAAACCAAATATCGATTCAGATAAGGAATGACAGAAAACAAATATTGTAAAGGTATGAATCTCAATATTACATAAGAATCGCACGAAACATTTTAAATTTAATTTTTATAAACTGTGAACAACCAATTTAAAATGATCCTTTACAAATTAAAATATATTTACAAAGTTATTGGCCTTCAATGTGTGCTTTAATGGTGAATACTATTTAAATATCCCCAACGTGTTAACTTCATAGAATAAGTCGAATAAAAGCAATACGTAGCATACATTACATTGTTATTACTAACAATGTATGCAAGTACGTATGGTACTTATAACATTACAATACATGAATATTACCTATTCAAATTACAGATTACATAAACCTCATTGTTAGCTTTAGCAATAATAAAATATGATGTTTTATTCTTGTTGTGAATCAATTAAATTCAAAATTTTGCCCAAAAGAATTTAATTCTAATTTTTTCTGTTGAATATATGAGACTTGTGTATTTATTATTATACATACACTCTACTCTTATAATAGTTAAATGTGTAGTTTGTCTAATAAAAATTAGATTTCATTATTTTATTTTGCAGTTCTTAAATTATGACTTGAATTTGCATTTTAAATATTTGAATATCTAATGTAATACTTATGCGTTAATCGAGGAATGTTTTTATTTAATCTTAAATTTTAATAAATTATTAAAAATATCAAACTAGATTCTAAATTGCTAAAAATTCGATTTTTCATTTTAAATGTTAATGTATAGTACATTGAGAATCGGATTGGACATTAAGCAGAGAATTGGGTTTTAAAGATAAAAACTATAATTAAACGCAAAATTTTCTTTACATGATATTAATCTGTTAAAATTTTAATATTTATAAATCGCTCTTGTGAATAATAAATTATGTTTGAATCCATTATGTGTACAATTTCATTTTATTAACCATAATAATACAAATAACTTGTATTTACAACACCTTCATATGTACGTAGGTATTAGTATTTCAGAGCACTTTTAGCATTTTTATTGTTGAAATTGAATCATTTTGACAAAATTGGCTCCTTTATTTTAACATCATTCTTTCATATTCCATTTGATCTTCAACCATTTTTCTGAATACTCTATACTTTCGATCATGAAACCTTTGAAAAATTCCAAAATCATTAATTAACTTAGAATATCATAAAGAATAATGATTGTTTAATAACATAATAACTTTATATTCCATACTCTTTGTCTTCGGCTTTTATTGATGGCAAAATATATGTACAATCTCCAGCCATCTTTTCAACAATGCCAAGATGTTGATCAGGATCACTACAGCATGATTGTGCACTTGATATAGCAGCTCCTAGAAGATACATTGATGAAACATATGAAATAAAAATTCCCTTTTCATTCTATTCAAAATTCAAATGGACCATACCTAATAAAACAGGTTCAGGAGACATTGGTATTAGAACGGGTAGTTGCAATATGTCTGCATGCATTTGGACGAAAATGTTAGATTTCGTCAATCCTCCGCACATTACAACTTCTTCAAATTTGTGTCCTGCGTCTTCAAGGGTCTCTCGGATGTGTTTGCTTCCATACTTTAACAAAAACGTAACAGAGATGAAAAAGGTGGTCAAATATTTGATAAACCTTTTAATAAATAAAATTTTTTGATTTACGGCTAAAGCTTGAATCGTGGCCAAATAGAGAATTGCAAGATCAAATTTGGTCGTTGAAAATGTCAATCCGGATATCTGAAATGAACAAATATGTATTTTAGTTAAATGGGTATTATAATATAAGATTATTGTACTAGTATTAATGATTTCAAATACCATTCCTTTCAAATCTGGATTTGCTAAGGGAGATCTATTCCCGTGAAAGTCTGGCCAAATGTGAATATTTTGAGTAAGAGAAATCAATTTTTTCCCAGATGAATTCAAAGTTTCTTCTAAATCATTTAGGACATTTCTAAAATAATTCAAACAATGATTAATATTTTAACTAATTTGAATAAAAACAAGATTTAATGTTTTATTGTTAGTAAATCCATTCGATTTCCTTACCCATGAGTTTTGTTCTTTTCAAGGAGTGCATTATATGACGGATGGCTCATTATGAGATGATCAATGAGCTTTCCGGCCGCACTTTGCCCTCCTTCATTAAGATACAAATCTTTAAAAATAACACCGTAGAAAGGACCCCAAACTCCTTGAACAAAGAGCTTTTCTCTACTCAACGCCATGTGGCAGTTTGAAGTTCCGCAAATTATATTGAGCCTCTTTACAGGATCAGTTTTCTTTCCACACCCAACAATGCCAAGAACACCACAATGAGCGTCAATCATCGAGAAGCCAATTTGGACATTTGGGTTGATTCCCAATGAATCTGCGACCGAAGAGGAAATGAGAGAAGAATCGCCAGGAATTGAAACTTTCTTTCCTTCAATCTTCTTAAAAATTCCATCAAGGCCCATTTGGTGGAAATACGATTTGTCCCATGAATTTTGAATTGGAGAATTGAGAAAAGTCCATTTGCAGACCAAACAACATATTGATCTGTCTGAGCTTCCCGTAGCTCTCCAACGGATGTAATCAGCCAAATCAAAGAAATGCTCTGCATTTTGAAAAGTATGAGGCAAATTGCGTTTTAGCCACAAAATTTTAGGAGTTTCCTAAAATTTTATTAAAAGAGAATTATAGGAAATTCATGAGTGGTAACAATAATAAGAGGTAGTACTCTACTTGTATGTAATATATTATTATTATGTATGTACCATCTCAAGGGAAATCGAACCCCCGACATATTTAAGAACTTCATGGTGAGTTTCATTTATAAATTTTGTTTCTTCACCAGCTCGATGATCCATCCACATTATAATGTCCCATTTTGTATCTCCTTAAAGTTTTAAGTTTTAGAATTACAGATAGAATCGTTTCATCATTTACATGAGATATTAAGCTTTATTGCTATTACCGTTCTTATTGATTGAAATGGGAGAATTTCCAACTACAACCAAAGAGCATGTGGCACAAAAAGATATCCCTTTAATCTCATTTTTATTTTGATTGTTCAAAACATCCTAAAAGAAAATTCTATTAACTATTCATAGAACATTCGAACATTGTAATTTAATTTTAAAAAATATAATAAATATTTTTATTGTTCCTGACCTTCAGTGTAAAAATCACACTATTCCAAATATCTTCACTGCTTTGCTCGTAAAAACCTGGTTCTGGATTGTTAATTTGGATGTCTTTGACGGAGACTTTCAAAAGATTGCCTGTATCCGTAAATAACCCGGCCCTTACACTGCTCGTTCCAATATCAACTCCAATGTACAAATTCCGTGTCATTTTCTAAATAAAATTATTTCGCTTATTTACGAAAGATTTTAACTTGAACTGAATCTACTGAAATTCTTTAACTGGATTTTATATTAGCTATGTAGAATCTTAGCCTTATTTGATAGCGATCACTCACAATCAGACATCTAATTTCAACCCCCAACTTACGAATGAGAATGGCTGTTGATTAATATACTCGTAGTATAAACAAATTTATATAGGTAGTACAAAGTGTAAGAGATGTTCTTTTCTCCCTATAACATATATTTATGTCTGTAATGTACGTTGTATTATTAAATTACTTTCGTATACATATTTTTTATTATATATTAGATGCTACAAATACACACATTTGCTATTTATTCATGTACACAAGATACAATGAAGGGCCCAAATTGATATACCTATTTGTATGTATAGCTTTTTGACCTTCAATTTATCCAACATATTACATATTTAATTTATATTAAGTCTTTAAGTATGACCATGATCAAACATAAATATAATTCTGCACATATTTTAACCACTAAACTGAATACAAAATACATGTACCCATTAATTGTAATACGATATATAAGTATTACTACTTATACATACAATGCTAATGAAACGATGTCTAATAGGACGAAAAGTAACTACTGATAGAATTATTCTACGTACAAAAATATTTAATGTATTTCCTCTACTTGTGAATTTAAAATTTACAATTAACACATGCTTGCAGGTCTATGAATAAGTATGGTTTTATGTGTAAGGGTCGAGAGAATTACATTTATTTAAGATCTATAGCTTTGCTCATTCAATGACAGTATTGAGGTGAAATCCTTACTTGGCATCAAATTTTTTATAAAATACATCCCCAAGACATTTGTTTGAATAAAAATAAGTTGAATTACGAGATGAGGTTTTTTTGGTATAAAATAATCTTCAATTATGTTAATCAAGGGCAAAACCACCCAAGTGTATTATGTCGAGCCATAAAAATATTTCATGGAATAATCTCAATTCAGAAAGAGAAAGAAAGCACCGTAATTTGTTGGACAAGAAAACATTAGTTCGCAGCAAGTTAACTTGTATCACTGGTCCGAATAAAAAGGAACCAAATCAGGCTGGTCAAAATTCGATGAATTTAGGTGGATTGAAGAAAAGTCTTATCCATAAATCACTAGAGGATCTTCATTCACCAAAAAACTTTCGTCAATTCCCAAGGACTTCAACTGACCATTCGGGTATGAAAGGCGAAGGAGATCCAAGCGTCCCAGAAGATTTTCAAAATCAAGGTGATCACTCAGAAAGCGATGACCAAAATGTCCCGAGTTCGGTCAAAAGAAAGCCCAGAAGTTGTCAGATTCAATTAAAAGAGAAACAGAATGATATCAGGAAGCTCAGAGTGGCGTCGGCTATTCTTTTTCATGTGTTCCGTTCAAAACGGCTGGAAAATCAGGATTTGATGACAACTCTTATAGAGAAAAAATATGAATGTGCTTCAAGGAAGATTCTTTGTGGTCTCATTCGGAATTCGTGGAAGAAGAGTCAAAAAAGAGCAATCCAAATAGGAGAAGAGCTAAATGAAGCAAATAACAAAGTGGAGAATCTTTGTTTGCAACTCCGAGTCCTTCGACATGTTTTTACCAATGAGAAGAAGAAGAATCAAGAACTGGAAAACAATTTAAAGTCAAAAACAACTGAGCTAACTCACAATTATGAAGAAAAGGATCGGAATATCATTGTATGAATTTAAATATTGCCCATTTTTAAAAAATTAACAAATCACCTTTAAATTATCTTTACATTTTA
This sequence comes from Neelides folsomi, assembly GCA_034687125.1. Lineage (NCBI taxonomy): Eukaryota > Metazoa > Arthropoda > Collembola > Neelipleona > Neelidae > Neelides > Neelides folsomi. The sequence continues at coordinate 16,282 of JAQGBZ010000436.1, forward strand.
ATGGCACCAAATGATCTTTTTGTCACTTTTAAAAAATGTCTACTCATTTTCATTCCAATTTCATAGGATTTGGAACGATTGGAAAAAGAGTTGAACTCTATGGAAGACAAACTAGATGAGTTTCGAACAGAGAACTTCAAACTGAAATCAAAACTCAAATTGTCCGAAGAAAAGGAAGATAACATGAATAGAATCCTCAGCTTACAATCATACCAAGTGAAAAAGCTTGAAAAAAGCAACAAAGAGCTGAAGGAGAATGTGTGTAAAACTATTAATATTTTTTTTTAATAAACTTCATATTATATATAAAAGTTATTTTTTCATTCGAATGTCTCTTGTATTTTGAATAAAATATATTAGATTGAGAAACTAAACAAAAAACTAGAAGATTTGACAACTTCTTGTAACAATTGGCAAGAAAAGGCAAGAACTCAGGAATCAGATGCCTGGAAATACAGATTGGACTATGAAGTAAAATGTAAAGAATTGAGCAACAAAGATACTGAAATTCAAACTCTTAAAAATGGCTTTGATGATCTCAACTTGTAAATATAAACTTTACTTATCTAAGTATCAATTCATTATCTCCTCGATATCATGAATTTAATTCAATCATCAATAATGGAATGGAAATTTTAAGGGCTAAGATGAATGCTGATGAGCAAATAAGAGACGGGGAAAGGAAAGTGCAAAACTACAACCTCAAACTTGCTAAAATTAATAAACACGTTGAAGAAATCAAAAAATCTCACGAACAAGAGTCTCTTAAATTGAACGACTTAAGGTTATTCAAATTAAATCAATTAATTATATAATTTTAACTTTTAATCAAGATTTTAGAAATAAACATTAAATAATTATTTTATTTACAACAATTTTGAACAAGACAATTTTCACCATTTTTAAAACATTCAAGCAAACATTGATGCGCATTTTAAATTATAGGGAAGAAAACCGCATATTGAAGGCAGAGATATATCGTTTCAAGTCTGACAGAACGAGAGCACTTTTATCAAGACGCCGATTTTGGATCTCAATCGTTGGATTTATTTTCGATCCAAGAGGAACATTCCGAGTTTTGTATTATGGAGATAATCGATTTCCAAAACTTTAAATTATTTATCTTTATCCGATATGAGTGCTTTAATATAGTATACATAAGTGTGCGAATTGATATGTTACTTCAATACAATTAACCCTATAAACAACATAACGAAGCCTGGCGAGTACATTCCATATAAACTATTGCATTGTCATGCTAGTGATAGGTATGAGTATATGCATTTAAGGGTGTCCACACGATTCGTCATCAATGATAGTAATTGATAATATTCATCACCGATTATTCGTCATTTGAACTATTTGTAACTTATATAATTCGTCATGTATAAATGAGATGAGAATTTTATAGTGTATAATATAAATGTTAAAGTTTATTTGGTCTTTAATATAAAACGAAAACATATATTTATGTATGTATAACATAAGGAGATGAGTTAAGTTAAACATAAAAGGTATTATTGTTTAAAATAGTGTAAATCAATAAATAATGGTAAACAATAATAAACAATAACAAATTGTTGGGGTATTTCTAAATCTCGAAGGAATTTTGGTTCAGTTGGGAAATTTTCCATTGCTTTTCTTGTCGATCTTATTGTCTTTTTTAAAGACGATAGTTTTGGTAAACCGGAAAGTAATTCTGGGCCAGGAGCACACTCAGCCAAAATAACACTTGGAGGTTTGAACATTTCTTCTTGTGCTTTTTGTTTAATTGTGGCTTTCACTCTTTTGCCTTCTGTTGCAATCTGACTTGGAAGATGAAAATGTTCGCAAGATTCAATTAAATCGTTTCTTGTTGTTTGCACTTTTCCTTGACAAGATTTATTCGTACATTTCCAAAATGTCTTTTGCTCCGTTATTTTATGTATAGTATAAGAAAATCCTTTGTGAATTAACAATTTATGACCGCGTTCTGTTTTAATTATATCTAATCCTTCCATTGCACGGTCTTTTTATGAGAAAGAATAAATGCAAACTGAGGGAATATTCTTCAATGCATACTAAGAAAGGTAAAGTTATTTATAATTATGTGATTATATTATATATATAGATACATTTAAGTCCGTAGTCCGTAATAATAATAGGTAATATAGTACATATAATAATAATAGGTTTGTTTATTCAGGATTAAGGATAATATTATTCAATTTAGCTCCATGAAATAACATTGAAATAAACATTCTCAGCGCCCCAAAATAGATGGGAAGTTAAGCTGGAGAATTATATTAGTTTGATTATACCTAATTGTTCATATTATACACTATAATATTCTCATCTCATTTACACATCAATATAATGACGAATTTTCGAATGACGAATTATATAAGTTACAAGTAGTTCGAATGACGAATAATCGGTGACGAATATTATCAATTACCGATCATAGATGACGAATCGTGAGGTAATTGCATTTAAGCCATATTGTCCTTGGGTTATGGTTAAATAAATAAATTTAATTTAATTTTAAATATGATATATTTATTTTACATACAAAGAACTACAAAACAATCTGCAAGTTTACAATATATCGTTTTGGTCTATTGTGAATCATTAAATCAACTCAATACTATATATTGATCAAATATTGCGTGGGAGGTTTAAATTGAATACATTCGAATCTTCAATTCAATTCTTCAATTTTCAATTGAGGAGAAAAAGAGTTGAGTGAGGAGATTTCAAGACCCATTTATTATTTAATTAACGTGACTATTTGGTATTATGGGTCTTTCTTGTCGTCAATAGTCAGGAATCTATCATTGTCACTTATCAATCTTTCATGGTCAATAGGTATACGTTGATAATTAACGTTTTTGACACTCACTAGAAACTCGGTCAGTTTTCTTCATCTCTATGAAGATAGCGTAAGCACAAGAATTTAAAATTAGAATGGCTCAAATTATTGGCCATTTTAATTATCATTTTATTACATTTAAATAAAAACAATGGAAATTGACGAAAGCGCTAGCGGTGTTGGACCTAATAATAATAATAGAAAGAGACGTCATTCACCTTCCAACAACGAGACGATGAGTAAAACCATGAAGGTGGGTGATGAGGTCTGCGTTGTCCAATCTGACAAGATCATTTTTGGAACTCTTGAACATCATTCAGGTAAATTTAATTTAATTTTATGATAATTAATAATTAATATTATTAACGATATCCTATTTGTACGTTAATGCATAAATTATCTTCATAAATAAATTTTATTTCAATATTGCAAAAGGAGGTCCAAAAGATTTGTGGGGAATTAAGTGGTCATGCGATGATGAAATGGATAAGCAAATGCCGCGTAATGAGGTAAGCTAGAGAGATAAATTGCTATTATTGATCATGAATAAGTGCAAATCGAATTTGGACTAAGAATTTATTATCATTTTATAATAAACATCTGTAACTTTAATGTGATTTTTACTGTTTTTAGTTAATCCTTACCGACCGTGCTTTGTACCGAGGCTCAAAAGTAAAGAAAGATGACATAACAAGTCTTACTCGAATTGGTACCTGCAGGAGCACTTCGATTTCAATCGATGTTCGAATTCTGGGGACGACCACAATCCTTCCAAATGTGCGCAGCGAAAATTTTTCGCATCTTAAGGTATGAAATCAACAAAATGTAGCAAAATAATTTAGTTTTATAATTAAATTTTTTTAACAATTTCTTAAATAATATTTTAGGAGTACAAGCAGAAAACCATTGTATACAAAAATGGTTGGATTGGAATCATCACGGCCGTTGAACGAACTGCAATTGTCCGATTCTATGGAATTAAATGCAAACTCCCACTTATCAAATTAACCTCAAGCAGCGTCGGAAATGCAACGAATAAATGTAATTTGACTGAAAACCCCTGGATTTGTGAACAACACAATGTGTCTGGCGCTGATATCGCAAATGCTACTCTTGATAATCCCGAAGATAAACCTAAAATGACTGAATTACTCAAGATTCGAAGGGCTCATAAGGTCTCTATCGAAGATCTCGAGGTACTTTAAATTATAAAATTTGTTTCTTAGATTTAAATTTTTATAGTACATCATTTTATTCATATAATTTTTAAAACTTTTGCATTTATCAATATTGATGCGATTAAAGTGCTGGGTTTGTAAAATTAGGTTGAGAAGGTAAGTGTTACCTGGAAGTTCCAAGTGGATTTGGATTGCCCTGATACTCCAACAAAATCCATTGCGGGATCAAAATTGAAATCCCTTCAGATCATTCGAGAAGAGTTGTGTGATGAAGGGACTTTTCAAGTTGGGAATTTGGGACGATACAAAATTCAAGCGACTGATGAAAATGACATTATTGGGTTGGATGAGTGGAACAAGAATTTCTCAAAGAAGAATCTTCAGATTGATAATTTTGGGGGCACTCAAGGAGCCCCAACAGATCCGGTTAAAGCACTCAATCGAGCGTATGCAGAGAATCCCGAGGATAAAATCAAAGCAGGCAATTCAGTCGTGGTTGAAATTCATCATGTTACTGGAACCGCTGATGTCATGTGGCCTGTAAATAACTTTTTAGATGAAATTTCTTATGATTGAGTATATGTTTAAAAAATTCTTATCAAACAATTATTTGAACTTTTTATTGACTCATTTGTTTTTAGGATCAGGAAATGGAGTTTGTGAAGAGTTTGGATTTGATTGTTGTGAATGAGAGCTTATTGGAAAATGGTCTCGTACCTGGCGATTTTGTTCATTCTTGCAGGGAAAACATTTTCCCATCAATATTTAAGAAGTCTTATGGTGTTATTTTGTGGTGCAAAGGTAAATTTACATTTTATATAATATGCAATTTTCGAGATAAATCTTAAATAAAGTTGAGTTTGTTACAGAAGTAGTATTATATATATAAGAAATATTATGAATTGAATATTTTACTTAGGTTCAAAAGTTTCTGTCAAAATTCTTTCCTGCACGGATCCACCTGTAACACTTAAAACTATTGAAATTGATTCTAGCCTTCTTGTACCTCATCCTAGATATAAATACTTCAACCAGAAGAAAACAATCGTTGTGGCGAACATGAATAATAAAACAAGAGTTGGCAATGTGATGGGGTCGAACCTTGAAGGGAAAGTGAGTTAAACATTTTCATACATTTTATTTAATCATAATTTTTATTTACAATTTAGATCGATAAAGATTCCCTATTTAACATACACATAAAAACATCATTATTTATTTAAATATTTTACTTATGATCAATTTTAAAGGTTTCGATTGAATGGGAAGACACAAAGAAAATGGAATGGTGTTGGCCTACCATATGCTCAATTTATACAATCAGATCATTTGATCTCGACTGCATTTATAGTCAAAGTAAGGAAAATTTAATTTAAAATTTTAAACAAAATTATTTTATTCCAATTAACCGTTGTTAATAAAATTTATTGTTCTATATAGTCACAGATAGTGATGATGATACTGACGAGTATGACCAGAGGGCTCGCTTTATAAGTGAACTTGAAAAAATAATCCAAATGAAAAAGTTGTGGAACGAAGAGAGTGACAATATTTTACAAAGACATAAGACTGCTCAATGGATCGTCGATTCATGTCAACAACTCATGTTAGATTTAATTCTAATTAACAAAGCTAATCAAATTTCAATGTCATGAGTTGTTTAAACTAAATTGTTTATTTCAGGTCAATCGAAGAGAAATTGGGCCACAAAGATACTTTTTTCTCTGTTAATGAATTCTCCGCCAAGAAAGAGAAGCTTGACCTGGAAGCCTTAAAAGACAAGAATTTTGTAAAGGAATTCACAAACTGGGTGTCGACTATTGAAGAACAAAGTAAAAATCTTCAAGGGATAATGGACGACGGGCCAAATAACCTTTGGGTCCTTCCGCCACCAAAGACTGCATCTGGACCTGCGATTAACGGAGGAGGAACATTTCACTCTGAGACAGTTGAAGATGATTTTAGCAAACTTCAAGTGGAATCTTATGAGTCATTTTTCCTCAATAAAGTGGAAGTTGATGAAGTTGCACCACCAAACCACACATACATCAAGCAAACTGAAAACATTGACTTTAAAATGCTTTTGAAAATTGTGAAAGAAGAATTGAACAACTTAAGGGAATCTTGCCCACCAGGGATTAAAGTAAAAGCATATGCGGACAGAATGGTATAACTAAAAATTTTATAATAATTTGAACCTATTACATTCTGTATTTCTATTATGTTGAAATATTATTTATTCATCGAAAAACTTAACATAATTTTGGCAATAATTTGTAAATAGGATTTGTTCTCAATTATGATCGCTGGACCTGAGAAGACACCATACGAAAATGCCATATTTTTATTTGATGCTTGCCTTCCCCCAAATTATCCAAATATTCCACCAAAGTAAGAATTATTTTTTCATAAACTAATAATCTTTCATTTTCAATTTGTACATTAGTTGATTGTGTTTCTCTTTCAGGTTTCAGTTTCATAGTTTCAGTGCAGGACGCCTTAATCCCAATCTTTACGAACAAGGGAAAGTCTGTGTTTCTTTGCTTGGAACCTGGGGAAGTAGCAATAAGGATGAAAATTGGACAAAAGACTCAAACCTTGTGCAAGTACTTCTTTCTATTCAAGGTGAAATCTGATAACAACATAAAAAAATTTACTAATTAAATCAATTTCTTGCAATTTCTAATCAGTTAAATTAATCACTTTTGTTCATTATTAGGTTTAATTCTTGTGAAAGACCCATATCATAACGAACCTGGATTCGAAGCCTCCAAATTCAATCAAGCTTCAAACAAAAAACACAATCTTGATTATAACTCCAAGTTGATGCCCCTTGTTGCTAAAATGATGCTGAATCAACTTTCTTTACCTCTTACTCCATGGGAGAAAGAAATTAAAGAATTTTATGCAGCTAATGTTCCAAAGTATGTTGTTAACATATAAAAATCTTAAATTATCTGTAATATATGTTTCTTACTATTCTTACTTTCTTACAATTAATTTCTATTTATAAAATAGAAATTATATAATTGTTATTAACAGGTTTGTTCGTCGTTGGACAGTATGGCAAGCAGAGAAAAAGGCTAAGACTTATGATGAATTTATTAAAAAATGTAAGTTCGCTATAAATTACAAATGTTAATTTTTAATGCCGATAAGATTTGTAATATTAATTTCATATACTACATGTAATTATCATTATGTAATGATCTAAATATGAATGAATAAATATGAATTTTACAGTGTCAAAAGAAGATATTCCTGGCTATGAGATCTATCCCTTTCAACACCCAGAGACAATGACTGATTTGTGTGGAAAGCTCTCAAGTTTCATTGCGACTCTTCAGCCTGTCACTGCTGATGGCGAGGCTTCATCTTCAGCCAAAAGTTCAGCTAACAAATAATTCCTGACTATCAACTAATGTAGTTTATAGATATTAAAAGTACTTTCTTTCAGTAATAATCATTGGTTTCTTTAATAATTTATGTAACTTCGTTTTCAATAGATTCGAATTTTATTTTGTAGATTTATGTAGTAGAATTTAGGCATATCTTATTCCTTTTGGTCATTTTCAAAAATGCAAAATAGATTAATATTTAAGTTACAGTAAAATTTAGTTTAGTATACTCAATAAGATAAGCATACAATTAAACATTCTGACAATTTACAAAGAAAATAATATATTAAATTATTGATTACGATTTAATTAAATAGCAAAACAATTTCCATTCTAATGATTCACACTTCAATCGAAGGATAATATCAATATAATTTATTTATTAAATGGTTCAATGTACCTAATTTATTTGAGAGTTACGATTTTTGTTGATTTTTAGGTAAAAAAACTATTAAAAACTAAAAACTATCTACTGGCAAGTTTATAAATTCCTGGCACACTGCGCCAACTCTTTTAAAATAGGAGCAGAATTTTGTACTTTTGATTTACATTAAACGTTTTAAAAATCCTTGGAGTTATTTAGAAATTCAATATTCCAAAATACTGTTTCTTTTTAAATGATATGGCGCGGTGTGCCAGGAATTTGTAAACTGACCAGTATGTAGTTATGTATTAATAATTACATCTTTACATTCGATTAATGTTTATTATTTATAACATGTTTATATATATATGTACAAACAATATTTAGCGTTTTGATATGAACAAAGATATAAATTTGATAATCGAGTATGTAATGTTTGTAATTGATATCGCAGTAAAATTAATTTTCAAACTTAAATACTCATGTTGATTTCCATTCCATTTACCATGATTGTGCATTTCAATTTTTCATGCTTGATAAAATTGAGGATGACAACGAGTATGATACTTATCATCCTTCATTAATGACTTCGTTAATCCATGGTATTAAACATGGGGGTATTCTGCAGATTTTCATAACTTTCCAGATTAAAAATAAAATTAACTCTGAGTATTTTTAAGTATAAAAATATTTTAAGCAATTATTTTTCATTATCACATAATTCATGAAAATGACATTTTACACTTGTGTCAACAATGAAATTATTGCTTAAATATTTAAAAGTTAAATAGTTTTTACTATTTTATTAACATTCTTAAACTTTAAACCATTTAATTTGCAATTTTCAGCAATTGACAAAAATATAAATAATCTACCATATTGTAAAAACTCAGTAAAATCGCTTTTTGGCGTGTTTTTGAATTTTTTTGGGAAGTTCCCCCAGGACGTTCTACAAAATATTTGGGCAGTGAAGAGACCTCGACTTGACATATTTTTCATAAAAAATTCAGGCTGGTCAATTGAGGTAAACGTGCCATCCGAAATACACGTATTTCCCTATACTAGATTTACCCCCCAATTTGTGCTGTGCTCTTACTTCAGGCTCATGGAATTATGGATTATTATCAAATTCGTATTTATTCACACGATGGAAAATATAGCAATACAAGTCCATTTAAGGTAATATTAATTTTTGTCTAATTAAAATTAATTTTCATGTTATAAATATAAGCAAATGGTGCCAATATTTAAATTCTACTTTATTTCAAGGTTCAAAACAAGAATTCATATAAGCTTAAAAAGCCATTGGTGATCGGAGAATTTTCAGCCGATTGTTCAGAAAAGAACAAAATTGATTATTTGTTTAATCGTGCCTATAACCGCACATTTAATGGTGTATGGTCTTGGCAATATAATGGCGGTGGTGAATGTTCTGATAAATCAAATATTTAAGACATGGGAATATCATCAATTAAGACTCTTTCTCACAATGGAAAAATTAGAGTAAAGATTACATAAAAATTAGAATAAAAAACTTCATAGAGTACCTACAGTATATTTATCACATATTTAAGCAATGTATACCATACTTTATATCTGCATACAATTAAATAAATAAATACATTGATAAAAAACTTATTATATTTTATTATATTTTTAATTTTTATTTATATATTTTATAAAATAAGATTGATTTTACTCTTTTAAATCTTTCAATACATTTCTCCATTTTTTGTAAATGTTAACTTTCTTATACGGATCTTCACGTTGTATAAATGTATAGCCATATTCGCTGAAATCCATTAATTTAATTTCTCCAAAAGGATGATTTTCCACTTGATTATAAAACATAGGCAAAAATCCCGTGAAAAATACTTCTTCTCTTTCTAAAATTTTTATTTTATCAGCCACAGAATAAAGTTTCCCCATTGTATCGGCCGACATAAAATACCCTTTTGATTGACAATGTTGTGGGTATCGTAGAGCTGCATAATCATCAACTGAAACAAATCCAAATTGAGCTTTTTCGTCTCGCTCCACATCATGTTCATCTGCCATTTTACATAAAATCTTGCCGGTTTTCCCATGTCTTGGAACTATGAAGTTCATTACATAATCAATATCAATGAAATCGTTGTCTTGAGCTTTTAAAAACCATTTGGCTTTTTCGCAGTCATTATCAAACCATTTTGCTACCGTTAAAAACTTTCGCGTAAAATTTCTTTTATTTTCATTTGTATTTGTAAGTAAAATGTCTTTATATTTATTACTTTCTTCATTTAATAATAAACTTATTTCTTCATTCTGGGGTTTGCTTATAATGAACACAACACGTGTTTCACAAGATTCTTGTTTAATTTTACTACCCCATGTTTTTCGAATTATTTTCCTCCTTAAAAAATTATCTTGGTCGGAAAACACAACCATAATAATTCCCTCTGTCGTGTCTGTAAAATTGCAAATATTTTTATTTTTAAAATCGTATCGAAGATCATTAATTATTTTGGTGTAACTATTTAATTCCCAGTTTTCTTCATTCGATTGAGATGGATTTCTTTTTAAAAACGAAATTAGCCCATAAATAGAGAAGTAATAAACCGTTATTTTAATTATCTATAACATAAAAGTTTTTAAAATTATAATCCATTTTAATTGTTATAAATTTATTAACTTTAAGATAAATTGTGTATAAGCCACTACCAATGAAAAGTTGTCCAAATTAAGTGGTAATAACTTTATATTTTTCATTCTTCGTTTAAGTAAATTATTTTCAATTTTCAATCTTTTGTTTTATAAAATTTGTTAATTGAAGAATATATTACATTAAACAAATGATCAATTTTGCATATAATTTAATTTGAAGGATAAACCATATAGTTTAAAAAATTCTAAATATTTATATCTTATCTTATGTACCTAGTTAAATGTTCATATGTTTAAACATTTTTACTATTTGTTCAAGTTTTTCATTATTTGCTCAGAAATAATTGTTGATTTTACTTTTATTAGTAAACCTCTATATACAAAATATACATAATAAAAAGTTATACAAAAGTTGTGATTAAAATTTTAATATGCTAAAGTAGAAAATTGGTTTCTAAATGTTTAAATTTTAAGTAAATGTTTACTTAAATAATGATATTATGTTTAAAAACATACAATGCAGCGAAAAGGAAAAAATATAAAATATTACTGAATTGGCGAACATTTTTGTAATCAATTAAATTGCTTATTTCCAATAAAGTGCATTAAATAATGTTGCCAATTTAAACCAATTAATCAGAATTGACATTTCAATTGACGTTATTTGTTTTGATTGAAAATGAGAATTGAATCCATTGAACCTCACACCATGAGCAGCTTAGATTCAATTGATAAAAAAATTGGAATTTCTCTTTGTTTAAAAATGTTTCTGATAATTGGAAGATTTTTTCATTTGGTTCCATTTACCATTCAAACTAAGAATACAACTAATTGTATAGATAAAATTCAAAAAAACGAAAGTGTTATTGTTTCAAAACCAACTTCAAAAGTAATAACTATAATTTAAAAATTTAATAACCTTTTTGGCCATATTATATTTGATGTAAATCTTAATTAATTGGCAATGTTCAATTTCATTAGATATTCATTGGATTGCTTTATCTATTGGCGTTACCTCATCTCGCCATTAGACTTTCAAATTCAATAAAGAAATCAAAAGATAATGCATTAGAAGGCAGTCTTTATTTTTTAATATCTCTAATAAATCTTTTTCAATTTGTGTATTTTTTTAAGTTGATATTTTTAAATGAAAATTTTTATCTAAAAATTTATAAAGGAACTTGTTCAACATTAAAAATTTTAAATAAACATAATGGGGATTTACCTTCCAATACAAAAGTATGAACTCTTTATATATACCTCTAGTCTTTATTATTTTTGTATAAATTTATATAAACAACAATCTAAAATATGTATATGTATGTGATAGAGGTGAACAAGAGCTTATGGTTGGTTTTACTTTTTAATCATTAATTTAAAAAAAGGAACCAAACTCTGAACCTGCGTGAATTTTCAATACTATCAATACTCTAATAATTTAATTAATTAATTTCAGGGGATTTTTTTGGTGTGTTTTTTATACTTCATTTTAATAATTAAAATATTATACGAATGCACATCATTTATATTATCTGAGCCTTTCGGGGATAATTTTATTTTAAGGACTATTCTTGCAAAAAGTCAATTTTACAGAAAGAAAGTTAATTACAAAATCGACTACTCACCCTGTAATTTTTAATGCAATAAAATCTATTGTAATATTAATTCTTTCATATATTAAGTATTATTTTATGAAAATAATCTTTGCCTTGATGTTATAATATTTTTTAAATTATATTTAGCGTTTAATTTGACAAATGTATCTCTTGGAATTTATTTTATTCTATCCAACATATATTTTTGTGCTATAGCTAATTTTGAACAATTAGTGCAATTTACCTTAGTTTTTATACTAAGGTCTATATGCAAAATTTCATCTGGAATATTGATTAACGATAATGATATCAAATCTCAAGATGTAATTTAAAATTTAAAATTAATGATTTTATAAATTTTATAATTTTATTGACATCTACATTGAGTTAAACTAATATAATGTAAAAGAGTAAGTTGCCCAAATCGCGATGCTTTTTCGACGCCCTAATTACGGCACAGTCGCTTAAATACACAATATTTCCCGAGTTAGGATGTGTCCCGAGTTGGGCAACTTTCTCTTACACAGTTTTTATGAACTTATCATTAATAAATAAAAATTTACACCAATTTATAATAAATTAATCCCCAAATCATAAATTTTTTCCATATTTAAAATGTAAACTAATGTTATGCTTTTGGACAGGTTATAGATATGTTCAAAAATATTCAACAATTGTCAAATCATATCAATGATACCATTAAAGTTTCAGTGACGCTTATAGTATTTTCAATTGTTCCCAATTATATTATAGGAATTAAAGTTTGTTTTTCATCATCTGGAACTACAGAGCTTCAATTGGTTTATTTATCTTATGCTCTTGTCTATGGAACTCTTTTATATTATTATGCAGACATAAACGTTCATGTGAGATTAATAATAATGTTAAGTTAACGACTGTTAGTTATAATTTAGAGTTATAAGTTATTAGTTATACTAATACAATATATAATGACTATTCGAAATTACTGTAACACTGTAAATTTATCTTAATATAATTCTTGTTATATTACGATTATGAAATTTTAGATCAAAACATTTGCCAATTGGCCCAATATTCAAAAAATAAACAATTTGAACGAGTGCCCCGAATATTGCTTCATATTTGATAGGGTTGCTCATAACTCCATTGGAATTAAAGGAGTGGGCTTTTTTAATTTTCCGATCACATTTGGATTTATTGGAAATGTAATCTTTAACTAATTAACTAATATTTACTACTTAAATAATATATACAATAATATACATAAACCAATAGCTAAACCCAAACATTAATCGAATTGTAGATTGGATGTATGATAGCAACATATGGAATGCTAATGCTTCAAAACGAAATTAGTAAAAAGGCTTAATAATAGTATACAATTTTGATTTTTATTAAACCAGTGTAAGCTTTTTATCAATAATTGATTCACCAAATTTCATAACTATGATATTTAAAATGTAATTTCAATTTAAAATACAATTCGATACTTCAATGAGCACTTCACTTTTAAAGAATCAATAATAATTAATCAAAGCAAGTGCTTTTTCAAGGGTTCATTTTATTTATTGTCATTATTGAACTTACCGCTTAAACAAACATTATAAAATTATAAATATTTGTACTTTTATATAACCTGTACAGTACACTAATTTCACAAGTTTCATGCATATTAAGAAGTATTTATAATTAAATTATTCACCTAATTCTAGCAAACAATCCATAATTTATTATAAATGGTTAAAAAATTGTAAAAAGTATTCAAAGAAGATTCAATGAAAGTTGATTTTGTGAAACCATAATGTATCAAAACGGAAAATATAAAAATCAAGGTTTATATTCTAAGACTTTTGACCTTATGTCTTATATTGAAAAATCCACAGAAGGAATTAAAATTGTAAAAATTCAAGAAAAAGAATTCATGGGCATTCAATTGTATTTAAAAACTTTACTTTACATTGGAAGTTATTTTCTTTTTGTTCCTTTTAATTTGGGATCTATTTTTACACATGAAGATTGGAATACCTCAAAAATTACTTCAAATAAATTTTTAAAAGTACTATTATATAAATTTTACAGAAATTAAATATCATAATATGAGCATTTGATTTTAAATGTAATTTATTATAATTATAGCTATTTACCAGATTTTTATTTATATTGTCGACTCCTTTCGAATTATCAAGTATTTTATCGATTAAAAGAGGAACGAGTTCCATTGAAATTGCTTTGGAATATATTATTGAATTTTGTTTAATTTTCAACAATCTTGTTTTATTTAAAATTTTATGGACTTCGGAAAAACTTTTCCTTTCAATTTATCAAAAAATAAAAGATCTTTCACAAACGTTATTTCAATTGAATGGAAATATCCCCACTCGTAGAAAGGTAATTTTGCAGCTTTAATTTCTGTATAATATATAAATGTGTATTAAACTATTATTTATAATAAATTGTACTTTTACTTTTCAACCCAGGGGATGACAATCCCAATTTGTTTATTTGTTTTCATAATCGTCAAAACATTAATTGAAAAATGGATTGTAATTAAAGGACTTTCTAATAATCATAGTATTATAGAAGATGGATATAATTATTTAATACGAAATACTGAATATTTCCACTCTTTAAATTCAACAGATAAGTCTGATTGTACGTGTTAAAAACATTTATACACAAATAAATTATCTATATACAATTTAATTCGTTCAGGTAAATATTGTTTGCTTACTATGAATATTATACGCATATTTATTGAATATTTAAGGATGTAAAGAATTAATTATTTTAATTTCTTTTTAAAAAAAATAGTTTCAAACTGGCAATATATATTAGGAGTTTATGAGTTATTCATCTCCAGTTATACGGATGCTATAACTGTTTTTGAGAGCGCTCTTCAATTCATTTTAGTATATTCTCTTGGAAATTGTTGCCGAATTTCAGGGGAAATTTTAAAGAATAATCCCAACATTCATTCTGATACGGTCTTAGATTAATAGATGTTCATTATAAATATTTTAATTAACATTTAAATCATAATTAATCTATAAAGAATTTATTCTTATAAAGTATACTTTTATTATTAGATAATTAAACTATTCAATAAAATTCAAGATTTATCCAATGAGATAAACACCATACTTCAAGTATTAGTTACAACATCCATAAGTGCAATAGTTCCAATATTCATTATTGGAATTAGGGATTGCTTTTCGCCTACTGCAAAATTGGAACAACAATATATCTATTTGAGTTATGCATTAATCTACACAGTGTTGTTGTATAGCATGGCTAATTTGAATGCTGAGGTAATAATTAATTTTTAGTATATAATGTACAGATCAATTTTTAAATATTTAATCGATTAGTGTGTGTTATAAATTCCTTCATTATAAATTAAAATTTAAAATTTAAGAAATTATTTTAGATGCAGGCTTTTTCTGAATGGCCTTTATCAGAAAACTCAAAAAATAAATTCATTGATTATGCTGACTATTCTTTTATTTTGGATCGAATTTCACATAATTCCATTGGAATAAAAGGAGTTGGATTTTTAAATTTTCCAATAACATTTGGGTTTGTCGGAAATGTAATCAAACTCACCTGAATAAATCACTTACTTACTTAAAAACATGTTAATAGCAAATATAGTGTAATTTTTTTTATTAATATTTACTTTACGTATGGACATTTTATATTTAAAAATTATTATATAATTTGAATATTCTACATGCAATAAATTGTTCTTTAGATTGTTAGCATGATTTTGACTTATGGAGTAATTATGATTCAGTTGAAGAATGATAAAAATTGATTTAATTCCTTTACTGCCATAAATAATATCCACGTTATTTTAAATTTATTGTTGTCGAAGTGTCGATATGGATGAATACACAAGACATACCTTAATACATTATCTGAAGTAAATTATGGAAACATTCTGAAAATGTAAAATAGTTCAATTATTTATTATAATTACTATATACAGTGATATCATTTAGCGATCAAAAGAATCACATCAAGGAAAAGTAAACAGTCTGTAAAAGCATTAATATGTAAAAAGAAATAAAAGAATATTATAGAGCTTGTATTATTAATTATTTTTAATTTAACCTTTTTAATTATTTACATCAAATTTTTCATTTATAGACTACTATAATTAAATTACTTACATATGATCTTTACCTCCTTTCTTAATCTTGAGATAAATTGTCTTAACAAAAGAATATATACCTAGACCTAGATAGATGACGAAATCTGTTGCACATTCGTTTCCAACTTCAAACATTATTTATAGGAAGGAGCAATGTCACGCTGCTTGATCTTTCAATTTTGAATTCCTTGACACACTCAGGTGCATCTTTAGATCTTCTTTCTAATATTCAACAAAGATGAACAAATGACACATATTTCAAAATACCCTTTCATTTTTTCTATGTAGTATATAAACAACGTCATCTTTCTCACGCTTCAAAGTATTTATTAATAAATCTAAAATTAAGTCAGTTTAAAAGCAAAATGAGAGGAATTCATGTTTTACAGATATTTATTAGCATAGAACTTTTAACCCTTTCCTTCTGTGAACCTCCGGCTGGAAATTCAATTCAATATGGGCCACAAAATGGGAATTCGGAAAGGATGTTGAGTCCCATTTTACCTCTTAGCGGGCCAACAGTTGCTTGCGAGAATGGAATGTAAGGATCAATTTATACACTGTTTAATTACTAAATAGTAATTCTGTATTTATCGTTAGTATAAGTAGAAATTACCATTAAAATTTGATATTATTAAAGGTTGAAGCCGACATCTTCAGCAATGGGAGTAATCGGACCCTGCATGGAGAGATATGCAAATAACATGAAATGTGTTGAAAATTGTTATGCTGAAAATGCCATGGACGCTTTGAACGACGATGGAACTTTGTGCGAAGAAGCTTACATTGAATTTGTCCCAAAGAATTTCCCATTCCAAGTTGTCGATGAAGTGACGAGACTCTGGCGTTGGTGTTTTCATGAATTTGGATCTAAAGTTGATCCAAAAGATCAACAGTGTACTATTCTCGACCAATATTCTCATTGTATCTTCAGAGCATTTATGCTTCCATGTTAAATTAAATTGACATACATAGGGTTTATAAAGTTAGGACAAATAGGAATAGCGCAGTTATTATAAGAATGTCAATTTAAACAACGTAGATAGTTCTTTTACTTAACAAATGTTCGAATTGAACTCAATTGTTTTTTGCCTTTCCATTTAAAAGATATGGAAAATCAATTCATTTTTGTAAAATTACTTGAGAAAGTTAATATGATTGCATTTAATTTTCATAGATACTATCCTATTTGTCCTTACTTTATAAAGGCTTTGTATATATTTTCTTAAATAAAACCTTAAATTATTAAATTGGTCCATTATTTACATATTTAACTGCTGCAATTTTTATATTCAATTCGGTTTTTATTGGGTCTTAATGTCGATTTTTACACATTTGGATAAATAATTTTATTAATTAAAATTTTAGTAAATTCATGTATAAAGGATAAATAGAAGAGGGCCAATCACGAGTTCATTTGTGGATGTGAAATGAATCCATTGGTTTACTATAGAAGAGGAGTTTGAGATTTCTATTGTTGTCTCAACATGAACTAACGAAATGATCTGATCCATTTATTTATTCGTTTTGATTTCACGGCAGGCTTCCTCGGCTCATTAAAAGAGATGAGCTGAATGTCAAGTTTAAAATAAAAAGTGTCTTTTGAGAGGGTCGTGAGATTTATCAATAATTAAACTCGACTTAGAATTCGCATTGTTGAACTTTGAAATTAAATCTCATTATTGGTAATTATTGGGTCAACTTGATCACAATTCTCCCAAATCCAAACAATGAGTTGGATCAACTTAGCAATTTATCTGATTAAATGAAGTCACTTCCTTTTTCTACATTTGTTAAATAGCGAGGAAGTTGTATATAAATCATCGTCTTTCTTCAATCAAATTCATTCACTTCTTCATTTCTTCTCTTCCCCTTTCTTTCCCAATTTTCATTTTACCTTCAATTTTTATATCAGATTTTTTAACTTTGCCCTCCTGTTTATTCATAGATCTATAAAATTCAGAATAAAAGTTTCTATCAAAAATTAAATATGGCAATATTATTCAAATCAGCTCTTGTTATCTTTGGAGCTTCTCTCACACTCTTTTCTAATAATTTTGTTCACGGGTCTTACGAGCCAACTTATGGAGAACATCATCATCGTAAGTTATTCATATTTTTCCAAACTATTGTCAACTATTCTTGATACAACTATAAGTTTATTAAAATCTTGGATTTTTTTTATTTATTATAGAACATGGGCATAAGGAACATGGATCTTATTATCATTATCATGTGGTAATTTATTTCTAAAGTAAAAACCAAAAGAAAGAAAAGTCATAATTGATCGGATTTTGATTTATTATAGCCGTTAGTTGGACAGCAGGGTTGGAGTGCTCCGCCGCATCATCCACCGGCTCATAGTGATCATCATATTTGGCTCATATTGCTACTCGTTGGACTCCCGTATACAAATATTTCTTTTGAAATAAAATTCCATTAGTAAATTATTAATTACTAATTTATTGTATTTACAAAAAGGTTGCTGCTCCTCCCATTGCTCCTACCACTCTTGCTCTTGCCAATTGGATTGAGTCTTTTGGCTTTGCTCCTTCCACTCCTTATGGGAGGAGGAATGATGATGATGATGGTAACAACATTTAACTTTTACATTTAATTTAATGATTTTTTAATTTTCCAACATTCTAAAACTTTTAGATGATGATGATGATGATGATGGGAGGAATGCCAATGCTCCGAGTTGGAGGTCATGGAGAAGCTCGTCAGTTTCTTGGAGACGTTTCTTCATATTTAGCAAGGTAATTTAAAAATCGTCTTTAATTTCAATTACGTAAAATACCCATTTAGTACAATACCCATGAATAAATAAACTAATATTTACATTATGTCGAATAAATATTTTAATTTATTTAGATCTGTCGATTTGGGAGAATGTCCACAGAAATTGGCTTGTACAATTGGAACTAAATTGTTCAATGGAAAAGAGTCAAGAGTGAAGGCCGACTTTCTGATGAACTATTTGCTGAATGAAGCCGTCCCTAAAGGGAACTTAAGAAGGACGCTTCGAAGTTACAAAGATGCCTTATGGTCAGGAGAATGTTCCAAATTTACTTGTCGACCAACATTCAACCCTCAAACGCTTGCTAAAGTCGAACCAAAATCGTCTGGGAATGTTAAATACAATGCAACAAGTGTTCCAGACTCATTTCCAAGCGGGGTTAATGAGAGCCTTATAAAGAAGGAAGTTCCTGGAGGAAACACAAAATTGAACAAACGAGAGAGCAAAATCAACCCAAGCAAAACATGGGAACCAATAACAGGAAAGAACTCTAAATTGTTCAACTATTATACCAAATTGATGGGGACGCCAACAGTTAAAATATAACAAAAGCTAATTTATGATTGTTTTGTTGTTTACTAAATAGGATTGTAGATTGTAGTGAAAGAATTTCAGAAAATATTCATATAATATATTTTTTATACTTATTAATATTTTTATACTATTTACTTATAAGCAATTAAATGAAATAGGAAAGACTTGCTTTAGACACAACAATCGAAGGACATTGTTAAATACTTTCATTACAATACAGATAATATAACATTTAGACATGACTGACCGACTGAAGACTTTTTTGACAACCTAAACTTTCCTGACTCGACATTATTTTCATGAAACTCAGCGACTCTTCTTAAGAACTATCTGTGACCATTTTCGACGCTGCAAAAACTAATTTATTCAGTGTTGGAATTTTACAATAAATGCGTGCACTTTGATTTGAACAGTTTTCATTCATTTTAAACACATTATTGACTTTGCTCATTTACCAAACAATCGCCATTATGTTTTTGGTTTTGGTTGAAATTACTCAAAGTAATATCATACCTATAGGTAAGTATTTAAGTATGTATTTGGTATTTTTACACAATCGTGAGTAGTATCATATCATAATCATCATGTACTTATTTTTGTTCATCATAAATATTAACTAAAATTTATATCGACACATACATAGGCATGAATGGCATGTGTTATAATTTGCCTTGCCCCTTACTCCAATTAAGATTGCCCTTAATTAATGTCACGGTCGCGGATGGATGATGATGATTCACTTGTTTTAATAAGTCAAAGCTAATAGTCTAAAAATCTGCGCATTCGAACGATAAAAATAATAAACATGCACCTTCTACCTTATAGTAAATAGTATTAGGCATGTTATACATAATTACATTTAGTAAATACTTAACATAAAATACATACACGATAGAAGGTGATATCCGACATTGACATAAAAGGGGAAATTTAATGTTTAGTATCAATCCTATCCAAATGTCTTTATTAAGATAAGATTTGTATCTATGATGTATAGGAAAATCGTTTATTTGAGTTAATTGCAGCGTGATTGAATTGAAGTTTGAATGTCACGGTCATTCAATTCATCATTTTATCTTGTTCCCATCTCCTATTTATAACCCAATCAATAACTTAAATAAGTTCAATTCCACTCTGCCTCATCTTCATTTCAACTTGAAAGATACAAGTTGTTCAATTCCACCACTAGCTAAGCCATGTCCAAAGGAATCATCGAGAAATTTCGCCTTGATGGCCAAGTGGCTCTTGTCACCGGCGGGGGCCAAGGAATCGGACGAGGAATTGCTCA
Organism: Neelides folsomi; assembly: GCA_034687125.1. Taxonomy (NCBI): domain Eukaryota; kingdom Metazoa; phylum Arthropoda; class Collembola; order Neelipleona; family Neelidae; genus Neelides; species Neelides folsomi. The sequence continues at coordinate 37,068 of JAQGBZ010000436.1, forward strand.
CGCACTTGGAGAAGCTGGAGCAAAAGTTGCCGTCGCTGATTTGTTCTTAAACCGGGCTGAAGAAGTTGCACAAGAGCTAGCAGTAAGTTTTCTAAATATTTATTATTGAATCCAATGTTCTATAGACCATTACTCTACTATATTGCATGAGAATACTACCTACATTATGTACCATTATGGTATACCTTAGTTGTACTTGAAAATTGTTTAATTCATTTAAAGGCTAAAGGGATTGAAAGCTTGGCTCTTCAAGTTGATGTCTCTAAGAAAGCCGAAGTTGAATCAATGGTCCAAAAAGTGATTGAGAAATTTGGCGATCTTCATATTGGCTGCAACAATGCTGGGATTGTGTTCCATTCGGACTCTGAACACACCGAAGAAGATGAATGGAGGAAAACTATGGGAGTTAACATGGATGGAGTTTTCTTTTGCTGCCAAGCAGAGGCAAAGCACATGTTGAAGAAAGGTCATGGAAAAATTATTAACACAGCTTCAATGTCAGGATCAATTGTCAACCATCCTCAAAGACAAGGTTGTTTGAACATGTATAAAATTTTAAAGATCAACTTAGCATTAGTTATCTAATCATATTAGTTGATGTAGTTTACGGTTTTAGAGTATGAGCAATTTCATTAAATAATTTTAACCATTATACTAGTGGCTTACAATACTTCAAAGGCTGCTGTGGTCCATATGACAAAAAGTTTGGCTGCTGAATGGGCAGACAGAGGTGTAAACGTCAATTCAATTTCACCGTAAGTGACAATTAAACGTTTAATTATTTTCTAATGTGTGACAACAAATAATGCATTTAAAATTATTGGTAAAGCGGATACGTGGACACTCCATTGAATCGATCAGATCATTTGATGGCTGTGAGGTCCCTTTGGATTCGAGATACCCCAATGGGAAGATTGGCCGACGTTGATGATCTTGTTGGTGCGGCTGTGTTCTTGGCTTCGTCTCTCTCTAACTATGTTACTGGACATGACCTAATCATTGATGGAGGTTTTACTTTATGGTAAACCTAGTTTTCAAAATGAAGTAAATTAAAAAAGCTCTGAAACTTATGAATTCACTTTATTCATAAATATACGTCCCATTTGGCTCATTCCCAATTCTTTAATATGGTTTGTAAGTACGAGTACAATAATAGCATAGCATGTCTTCCAGCCTCTACATGCACACCACTTATAAACAAAATTAATTTTAGCAATCTAATCTAAGTATATTGTATAGTACATATTATTACAAAGAAATATAAGAAATTATGTATATTACTACGGTATGTATATAAAATTGTTTTGTCCTTGAGTTTATTATCCTTGAGTTTAGCTTTTGAATAGATGAGATAAACCTATAACATAACTAGGTACATAATATTGTATGTATGTTCATGACATATACTATATACATAGACAAATTCAAAGAGTAAACATCATACATTCGTGTGATTTTTTCTCCTCTAAACCCAATTGTTCTTTAAGATACAACAAAAACATTTACGCTTCTCTCAACTTGTATTGTAGAACTACTAAAACTTTGAAAATACATAAAATACGATCAATACAATCGAAAGACTGGACAATAGGCCCAGTTGAAGAATATTAAATTGTTGTCTGTCAAGTTGAGAAAAATTGTTTAACTTATCAAGATTGGGAACATAGTTTTTAATTAATTTAAAATGTTTACTTTCACAGTGACATTTGGTCTTTTGTTAGTTTTACTTTACTTTCTATACAAGAATTGGAATTTTTATAAAGTTTACTGGAAGAAAAGGGGTGTTGAGTACACGACGACTTCGGGATTTATATCGTTTATGTTTTCTTTTAAACGGTTTGGAGATCTCGATTTGATATTGTATAATGAAGTGCAGAGTAAAGGGGTGAAATACATTGGAGGATCTGAATTTGGAAAACCACTTCTCTACGTCATAGATCTCGACATTATTAAGAAAGTTTTAATCAAAGATTTCGACAGTTTTATAAACAGAAGAGAAATTAAAGACATAGTTGATGGACCTATAAAGCATATGTTGACTGTCCTTGAAAATCAACAATGGAAAAATATGCGTGGGACTTTGAGGTAAACGAAAATATTATTACAAAAATATTTATAATTATTTAATTACAATACAATTAAAAGAGTAAAGAGATAATTTTTTTCGTATTATAGCCCAGCATTTTCGACTGGAAAAATTCGACGAATGTTTGAAATATTTGACTCTGTCGGAACAGAATTCGCAGCACATTTAAAGACCAAAGGCGACAAAATCAATTTCAAAGATCACATGGGTTTATATTCAATGAACGTCGTCGCTGGGGTGGTTTTTGGCTTAAAACTAGACTTTGATGATAATTCCAAATTCGTCTCAACGTCCAGGAAATTTTTCAAGCCCTCATATACCCGAATTATTAAATTTTTGTTTGCGACATTATTCCCCAAAATTGCCTCACTCATCAAAATGCGATTCTTTGAAAAGGAGTTTGATGACTTTTTTAGTGGCGTAGTTCTTGAGGCCATGAAACATCGTCAAGCTCATCCTGACGTCAAATGGAATGACTTCCTTGAACTACTCTTAGAAACTCGAGCGGGAAAAATAGAAAATGACCCAAACGACAAGGAAGAGAAAGAAATGCAAGAAGTGTTTAAAGGAAAAGTGGTAATGAATGACGAAATGATCATTGGAAATAGTATTCTCTTTTTGGCTGCCGGTTTTGATACAACTGAAACTGCCTTATTATGGGCTGTATATGAACTCTCAAGAAATCCCCACGTTCAAGAGAAACTTTATAATGAAATTGATCGTGTTTATGAACGAGATGGGAAATTGACATATGATGCTGTAAACACAATGAGTTATCTTGATAACTTTGTTAGCGGTATTTTTTCAATTTATTTATTTATAAATTCAATTTAACAAAAATCGCTTATTTCGTGTTTAATTTAAAATAACTTTTTAATTCTAGAGGTTCTTCGTCGACATCCACCAGGAGCAAGAACCGAAAGGCGAACCGAAAGTGATTATGTCCTAGAAGGAGAAAATCTAACGATTGAAAAGGGAGTTTTGGTCCAAATACCCGTTTATAGCATTCATCATGATCCGCAATTTTGGGATGAGCCTTTCACATTCAATCCAGAAAGATTCAACGCTGATATTAAAGGGAAAAGAAATCCATATGCTTATATGCCTTTTGGGCATGGACCTCGCAATTGCATTGGAATGAGATTTGCTCTTATTCAAGTTAAAGTGGCTATTGTGCATCTTGTAAAAAACTTTAATTTGACTCCGTCTTCTTCTGCTCCTGCTGAAATGAAAGAAGGGAAGTTGGAAATGAAACCTCAGGGAGCTCTTGAGATCAACATTGAGAGACGAAGCTAAATATTATGTTTTTCAATCTCATTCATGAATAAAATATGCTGATCCGTATTAAATTCATGAGTTTTCGAATTCATATTTTATTTAAAATTGACTCTAATAATGAAAAGTACATACAAATTATTATGCTTAATTATTAATTCAAAGTAAAAGTATACCAATATAGGTAGGTAGACTAAAAAAAATTCATGCATGGTTGATTGAGGCATGACGGGTTTATAATATAAATAGAAAGGTATAAGAATCTTTACAAATAATTTTTTCTTACATTTTAGAAGCAAATAAAAAAATTATTTTGCAGATGCCTTAATACTATTTCCATTTTTTGTGATGTAGGATAGCCATTATAGAGTATAAATGAAAAAAATCTATCTTATTTAATGGTTGTAACAACTCCAGACATATAGGAAGGATGTTAAAAGAGATATGTCATTGAAGTGTATTTACTTGCGTAAGTTTATCTTTGAATTTTGTCGACCTTGGGGATTTGAGTATTGAATGACTCATTGAGACTCTTAACATAAACTTGACAAAGGTAAAACTTAGCAATGCATTTCGTCAATTTTCCACTTTTCGTTTGATAGAGGTATGGTTAGGCAAAGCTTAGTAATGAAATATAAAACGTTATATTAACTTTCATTTCATTTTTAATCTTATCAACTAAATTAAATTTGCTTTAATGTTAATTGTGTAAATTATTGTTTAAATTCGTTAGTTCTCATTCATCAGTTTAATTAGGGCTAGAAAGGTTGAAAAATTAATTCAATACAATATGGTTTAGTGATTTATATTTAAGACCAAATTAAACTTGTACTATAACCATTGTCTGTAGTCCGTACTATTTAGTGATTTTAGTTTTTTTGCAAACTATTCATCATGTTAGGATTGACTATAACCGTTGGACTTTTGTCTGTCTGCATTTACTTAATTTACAAAAGTTGGAATTCATCAAAGGTTTACTGGAAATCGAGAGGAGTTGAATACAATGGGAATGTTTCGATGGGTTCTTTGATTTTCTCGAAGAGAACAATCGGAGAATGGGACTTGAACTCTTATGGGGACTTGAAGAAAAAAGGGTTAAAGTTCGCCGGGGGTTCAGAATTCTCTTCACCTATCTTATACGTCATCGATCTCGACTTCATCAAGAAAATTTGTATTAAGGATTTTGATCATTTCATCAATCGACGAGAAATTAAGATGGGTTTTAGAGGAGCTACAAAGACAATGCTTACAGCTCATGATGGACAAAAATGGAAAAATATCCGATCAACTCTTACGTAAATTATTAAAATATCGTTTTATAAACTTGTATAAACTACTTGATTCAGTATTTTACTTAAATCTAATTTTCATTTTTAGTCCTGCATTCACTTCTGGAAAAATCCGACGAATGTTTGATGTTTTTGACACCGTTGGGACTCAATTTACAGACTATTTAAAAAACAAAGAAGGAGTCATTGACATGAAAGATTACATTGGAGCTTATATAATGAACGTCATTGCAGTTGTGGTTTTTGGCTTAAACCCCGATTTCTCAGACAAACCATCAGAATTTATTTCAATATCCAGAAAGCTCCTCTCACCTTCAGCCTTCCGAATTGCCAAATTTATCTTTGGGCTTCAATTTCCCAAAATTGCCTCTTTCCTCAAAATTCGATTCTTTGAAAAGGAATTTGATGATTTCTTTAGTGGTGTGATCCGCAGAGCAATTAAACATCGACAAGACAATCCTGACATTAAATGGAACGATTTTCTCGAACTCTTACTTGAAACCCGTGCAGGGAAACTCGAAGTCGAGAAAGATGAAAATTCTCCACCCGTGAAAGGGAAAGTGGCCATGGACGATGATATGATTATTGGAAATAGTATTCTCTTTTTATTTACTGGATTTGACACAACGGAATCAACTCTCCTTTGGGCAGCGTTTGAACTTGCTAGAAATCCCGATATTCAAGAAAGGCTTTATAAAGAGATCAAAGCTGTTTACAACAAAGATGGGAAATTGACATATGAAGCTTTGAATTCAATGTCATATCTTGATAACTTTGTCAGTGGTAAGAAAACAAATAATTCTACATTTAAATATACTACAGTAATTAATTAATACAACTATACAACGCATATAAAAGTACCAAGTGTAATTTATCCTAAATGGCAATTTTAAATTATTTAGAGGTTCTCCGGTGTTATCCAGCCGGTCCAAGGACAGAACGACGAGCTGAGAACAATTATAAAATAGAAGGAGAAGACATTACTATTGAAAAGGGAACTTTGATTGTTCTTCCCATTTATAGCATTCATCGTGATTCGGACTATTGGGAAGAACCTTTCAAATTCAACCCGGACAGATTCAGCCCTGAGAACAAGGAAGGAAGACATCCCTATGCATATATGCCATTTGGGTTTGGACCTCGAAATTGCATTGGAATGAGATTCGCTCTCCAACAGGTCAAAGTGGCAATTGTGCATCTTTTGAAAAGTTTCAATTTGACTACAACTGAAGAATCAAATATGAATTTGAAAGTTGGGAAAATGACAATCAAACCGGAAGGACCAGTTAAAATCAAAATTCAAAGTAGAGATAGTTAATGCTCCAAAATATTATAAATTCTAACCATTATGAATAGTCAACTTGTTACCATTCATTATTAGTTTCTTGTGATTTGTGATATTAATTAATATTTAATACTGTTTTTCTTTTCAATTTACAATTTTATTTGAGATAACTCTCATAAATTACATTACCTTTATAATGTATTATCTTCGATTGGCGGCGTGAATAAAACAAATATAAACAATAAAAAAGTTTTATCTTAATTAAGTTTTTGTATTCTTCTGCGTTATTATAATTGTTCATTCTTAGAATTCGCCGTCTACAAGCTTTTTTAAGAGATATATTACTTCGTCATTGTCAACATGTCTGGTTCGCATTTGCCTATTTTCAAATAAAGAAAAATATAGTTGAGTAAATTTTTTAAATAAATATTGGAATATTTAAGTACCGTAATGATAATGAATAATACATTTATAGTTATTATTGATTTAAAAGATTTGTATTAAGTTAATTACGTTAAAATTTCTTGTGATAGCTCCATAGTTCGAGGAAAGTTTCTGGCAGTCAAATGAAAAGCAATATAATTCTTCGGTTGTGCAGAGGGTTCAACCTTTTCCCAAATCAGCTTCGCCAATTTTAAATTCAAAATGTCTTCCATGGCCGCATTGCCCATTTTCTATTATTGTAAAATCGACATAAAGTTTAAGATTTGGTTTCAATCATTTCAATACATTTAGCAATTCAATTCAATTACATAATAAAAAATCAACATTTCTTACACTGTCATTCCGGTTCTCTTCTTTTTGATTTAAAAACTCAACGAAATTTAATTCCAAATTGAAAGCCTTTAAATTAATATAAAATTTTACAATCAATTAAAATTTAAAATTTCGTAATATACTTAGAATACAAAATAATTTAAAGTTACCTCTAAAGCTATTTCCATATTATTCTCATGAAATCTGAGGCCTTCCATAAGTCTTTGCCTTGCGTTTTTAAAACCTTCATGGAGATTGGACTTTTTAATTGACAATTCCATTTTAGATGATCGACAATACAATGACGGAATAGTCTTTCCATGATGAAGAAGGTAATTGTCATAAACATTCGACAGCTTCCTTTTCCAGCCCTTAATAATTATAAAAATGTCCAGAATTAATGTAGGTATATCATTATACAGCCCATTTACTTTGTAGTGTTCTTTTTTAAATTCCTAATAATAATACTATAATACCACTTCCTTAGTTATTGTTATAAATTCCTAATAACTAAGGAAGTGGTATTATAGTATTATTATTAGGAATTTAAAAAAGAACACTACAAAGTAAACGGGCTGTATATTGTCATATTTTTAATTATGAAATTGGAATTAGAGCATACCATTTGTGTGAAAACCATTATCTGAGCTTCCCACAACTTGGGATCAGATTTAAAGACGATAGCAGCCGATCCAAGAACTTTCGCGATCACTTCGCATATTTTTTTCTCAATCATTTCTTCTTTTACAGCAATGTTTTCATTCTGATTGAAAAAAATTGTTTAACTTTTGCATATTATAGGTATAAAAATTATTGAACTATAAAATATTTTGAAACCTCTCGTTCTCGTTTCACGGTTTTCAGGATTTGTAATTGATAATTAACGTAGTTGAGATAATCATTCAAACTTCGACCAGGCTTTTGTATGATGAATTCATAGCGATTGATCTCTTTGCACATTTTCCTGTTGAAATTAAAATTAAAATGTAGTGTGCTAATAAATTTTATTAATCAAACACTGATTATCTACAAACCTTAAATCCTCTGATGAGAAAATTTGGGATCTTTTAATTTCCTCGAGATATGGAATATGGTTCTCGCGTCTTTGTTGTGCAAAATTCGCCATTTAGAATTAATATATCGATAAATAACTTTTCAAAATCTTTAACAAGAAGCAATTTTCAAAATTCAAATACTAATGTCTTGTCTTTTATGAAACGAAGAGACGAAAGACGAAGACAAGTGACAAGTACGTTTTGTCAAAGACGAAATTGATAAATTCACGAGGTGGGGGGCAAATTTACCGGGCCTAAACGCACGGGTTAACTTCATACAAGAATTGATTGATAAATTTTTAACGTTTGCGTTTCTTAACTTTATAACACCTAAAAGAATTAACAAAAATTAAATTAATTCTTTGAAATATTGTGAGATAAGAAATTAAAAATCATTTTTATATGCAATGAAGTTTCGTGATTCTCATAAAAATAAATTTATTTGACAGTCTTTATAACTGGCAAAGATTTTTGACGTTGATTTAAAAGTAAGAAAAAAATGTGTGTTAAATAATAGGAATTTTACATAAAATTAATCTTGATTTATTCTTAACCTTGATGGTAGATTTAAAATTTTTAATTGAATTCCAATAAAATTAACTTGTCCATACCAACATCGAATATTTGATATATTTTTTTATATAAAATGAATACCTAATGTTAAAAAACTTTTTCGTATGGTTTTTCTTTTTTGGAAACTTTTAATTAGAAATTATTGATAATCATAAATAAAAACAATCAGGCATTTGACATGGCTCTTGACATGCAAAGTTCCCACAATCATTTTTCGCTTTAGTGCATTCTCCATTAACGCCCCATTTGCATGTCCTAATGTGAGTGTTTTCCATATATATTTTAGCAGAAATTTTGGGGTCGTTGAGATCAATCGTCGATCTTCCACCAAATGTACATTCATCTTTATCGACCTTGTCCTTTGATGTTGTCGATGATTTAACATTAGAGCTTGATTTGCTTGAATACGATGAAGAATAAGACAAACTTGCACTTTCAGATCCATCCCGACTATTAGTATTTTGCGAGCCATTCGACTTATTACTTAATTTCTTTTTCTTTGAATTTTTGCTAGTAGTTGAAGCCTTTTTATTATTTTTATTCTTATTTACATTATCTGCACTTTGGGTTTTTCCTGATGGATTCCCCCCAACTCCAACAATATCAGGTGGCGGGTTTGCTGGCGTGTCTGAATCGAATGAATTAACTCCTTGTATAAACTCTGGAACATCATCTTCTTCATCTTTATCATCATCGTTAGGTAAAGTTCCATCCCAATCCTCAGAAACGGCATCCTCATTGGTAAGGTTTATTTCTGCAAAACTTTGTCTTGGTGCTTCTCCTTGGTTCGGATCTTCCTCTGCGGGCTGGGGAGATAGGGTTTCTTGTACAGGAATTACAACAATGGGTTTAGGTCCCATTCGTTTTGGAGTTGGAGCTGTCTGCGGTTTTACAATTTCTTGCTCCAAAGAATTCCTCTTCTGTTCTTCTTTATATTCTTCTCGCTTTTCAATCTTGGCTTTCTTTTGCCCAGTGATTTTTTCTTGATATTCTTTCCATTCTTTGTCCTCATCTACTTCTTCTTGTTCTTCTTCTTCGAGTTGTGGAGGTTCTTTATTCTTATTTTTGGAACAACCAAAAAACCTTTTGATTTTTCCCCAGAATGATTTGTTGCAATCTTCTGAACCTTCGTAACTTGATCGAGATGCGTTAAAAACGCGTTCAGTTTGAGAATCCTCATATAATGAAGGAATCTTTTTCTTGCTCGATTTCCCAGATACCTTTGAAGGTGCTGCAGAATTTTCTACAGCTGGAAAAACTTTGTACTCTCCGAATAACTGTCTGAATTCCTTTAGCTATTGAAAAATATAATAAATGTACCATATAATACAATGTGCTATATATTTTTAGATACTTTGTAAGGCTACTATAAATAATTAGAATAACTTTAACTTTAAGTTGTTTCACTTACATACTTTTTTCTCGTCTTCTAACTTTTTAAAAATTTCTTCTGCATTGGGAGCATTATTATTTTCGAAGCTTCCCATTCTAATTTGGGTTGAATTCTCATTCGGGGAATTTTCTTCAGAAACAAAACGCGATCGCCGTCCTTTCAACCAATTCTTATGTTCTCGAACACTTTTGAGACTTTTTCTGATGACAGTCCCCTCCGACTTTGAAGCTTTCTGGAAATTTTTAATAGGGCTGGTTGATCTGTGTTGAAAGTTGGTTGGCAATTTAAAAGCATCTTCGTTGTACTTTTCAATTTGTCGATCTCTTTTGAAAAGAAACTCACTTTCATGAAAACTTTCATCCATTGAGATGAACGTTTGCTAATGTCTCAACTTGTTAATCATACTCGTTACAATTATATTTAAGCCAATAAAAATTTAATGCTATGTGCATGTACTAATTAATGTAATTAATAGTTAAATTATTTTTAAATCAATAATATGCAATTCAAATTAAACCACATTAATAAAAATAATAAAGCACAATAGGTGTCAAAGCATCAAGCTGAATTTGCCTTGTTATGGGGGCACAGTTGTACTTTTTTATACAACAACAGCTTAAATTACGCGAAAAATTGCAATTTGCTCTGACTGGCACGCAGAATTTTCTCCGACAAATCACCGGTCTTGTCATTTGATTTCGCCCTTAAATTGACCTGTCAAGTTACCTCATCTTGTTCAATTTGGTATGTTTATTCATTATATCTCGAGTTTTGTTTTATACATTAACTAATAAATGACATTAATAACTTTCGGAGAATTTCTTTATGCAATTTGCAAAATGAGTTGAGCAAACCCATGCATTTTATTATTTTATGCAAACTTCTCTCGCTCTTCCTTTCTCATGTTTAGTGCCGAATCTGAATAATTCTAATTTGTGTTGTCCGTTTCAGAGTCCCGAATAAGGAATAAGTATGGCCCAATCAACGGAAACCGGAGCTGGGAAGGTTAAATGGATTCCACTTGAGTCGAATCCTGATGTAATTTACTTAAATTAACAATTACTATAAAATCAACTATAATAATATTTAAAATTTAACCATTTTTCTTTTTCTTTAAGGTGATGACCAAGGTACTTTGAGACCATCGAATCAATATTCAGATAAATTCTATCAAATATTCAAATAATTAACGTTTATTTATGCTTATTTAAAATATGGGACCTTTTGGGGGAAAACCGGGTCCTAGTATTTATTAATTTAAGTTTCTAGAGAATTCAAAATTTTAATTTATTTGATCTTCAGTAAAAATAAACG